>APFE030911597.1:34104-53102 GCA_000404065.3 Pinus taeda | reverse complement strand
ATGGGGGAGCAGGGCTTTTACATGCTCCGTACGCAGGTTCTTACCTTCCATTTTTAAGATCCAACTCTTCCCTAGCAGGCACTCATCAGATTCACACTACTCTTTAGAAATGGATACACTATCCCCGGCAACGGCGCCAAAATGTGGAGTGATAAAAAGGTGTTTTTTTAACTCCTAATTACCTCACATTAATTATCAACCCAGGGACGACTTTTTATTTCAAGAGTGTACTCAGTTTGAG
This sequence comes from Pinus taeda, assembly GCA_000404065.3. Lineage (NCBI taxonomy): Eukaryota > Viridiplantae > Streptophyta > Pinopsida > Pinales > Pinaceae > Pinus > Pinus taeda. The sequence continues at coordinate 52,861 of APFE030911597.1, read as the reverse complement.
GCGGCTATTTACTCAAGAGTAATGTTTAGTAGTACAGCTTGCAAAGAATACAAGAGTAAACAGATGCTAAACTATGACTAAATTGCTTCAAAAGGATAAAATCACACAAGGCAACTTATCAGTCAAGGGTGCAGAAGGGATAACCCATCCCTCTAGAAACTGATGGAAAGGAAATTAGAGCATGGACCATAGGTCTGGGAGCTAGGCAGCGACTGCTGAGGCTAACTACAGCCTTAGACCTTCTCTCACACCAAAGCAGCAAATGCAAGTAAATAGAACGGCAACAAGTAGAATGGAACAACAAGAAACTGAAATATTCTAAACTAAATCATTCACTCAAACAACCATCAATTGAGGATACAATAGCAATAACTCATTCCTCTGGATATTGATGTAATTGAAATCAAACATACATAAGATCCACAATCTGAGGACTTAGGCAGTGATAGCCAATGTCCTTTACAATTGTTGATCTCACACACAACACTAAATAACCAATTGGGAAATGCAAAGAATTAAATCAATCGTATTACTACAACTTGATGAAAATGAGACAATTGTGCTAACTAAAAGAATGTTGAAAGGTAAGCTTAAATAATTGCAGAAAGTAAATGAATAACAACGCTAAGTATTAGAACTGAATAGCCAAACTTATACAACTGTAATGAACAGAAAATTGTTAAATTATTGGAGTGATCAGCGCAGCTTTGAAGATGAAATGAACAATGCAACGACATGCTGGCAAAAAGCAGTGAGCCCTGTTAAGAAGGAAATGAACAGCCACACAATTTAAGTACAGTATATAAAATAGATCAGTTCATTCAGTCTGGAAATACCATACATGATTACCATAGGTAGAAATAAAATCAAACCATCACACAATAAAGATCATAAAATAATGGTACAGGAACAGCAAGTGAATCCACCGGGGTTGGGCCCTTAACCACCAGTGATCACTGCCGGTAGTGCTTCGGAAGATGCGAAGGAATAATAACTCTGCTTATATATTGATCATCAAATCGAACATCATTACATTGAGTTGTGTCTTCTCAGCAGTGAGAGTCTGCAAATAAAATTACAGTTCAAAATAATACTCGTTCCATCTCTCTCTCCCCCTTTCCTATCCTATTCCATCCTGAGTAATCCATCATTCGAATCCCAAAAGTCCTTCCTGAAGTCCTCCCCATCTTAGATCTCTGTTTTCATTTAAATAGAGAGATCAGAGAGAAGTTACAATAAAGATAAGTACAACATGATTTCTTTTACAAATTTGGATTGATTCTAACCAGTTGATCAACAAGAAAATATATTTCCTTTCATCTCTCAACAAGAGAAAAACGAATTTGGCTTTGCAGCTGAGATTTGGAGGATGGCCACAACAGAAAATCTGACAAAATCGTGCTCAAAGAGCCCTTCGTTTCTCTGAGTACATGGCAAATTTGGGCAAACCATTCTCTAATAAAGTTAATTGGGCCCGTTCTAGACAAAACCCATGTTCCAGATTTTCCAGATTCTTCTCCATTTTCTCAGAATCTTAACCGCACAACTGTCACTCCTTAATCCAGCGAATTTCTGAGTTGGCAGATTTAATGGTCAAATATTCAATTTGGAAATTATCTTGGAGGCTAAAAATGGTAAATAATGTTACAAATGATTTATGAGAACTATCATTGATAAAATCATGCATAATCATCAATTTATTAGAAATAAAGGAGAATAAATAATATTCATCCATAAGATCATAAATCATTTATAAAATGGATTTAAATGATAAATTATAACAAATGATATGATGAAGAATAGTGGAAATGGGCGGGATAAGTGTTCAAAAGTGATAATAATAATGGAATATTAACGGCCCAACAAATAATAGCCCACCATGATCGAGTGTGAAGGTATGGTTCCTGATCAACCTATTTCGATTTTGTTTGATCTGGGTGCTAGCTTAAGCTATATTAGTCATAAAGTGGTAGAGAAATGTTAGCTGCAAAGCAACAAGTTTAAGAAGCCTTGGTTAGTTCAACTAGCCATAGGGACAAAAAGAGGGTATCTGCGAAAACAGAACATTGTCCTATAATAGTTTCAGGACAAGCAATCCATGTCAACCTTAATGTACTCCCTTTAGGTTCATATGATGTATTAATAGGGATGGATTTGTTTGAAGGGCATTGGTCCATAGTCGATTGTAAGGAGAAATCTGTAAGTTTTCTGATGGAATTAGGGCAGAGACAGGAAATACAAAAAATCAAGAAAAATATTAAGTTACGCCCTATTACTGCTAACCAATTGGGAAGATGTATTAGGAAGGGTTGTCAGATTTATGTTTTCCATGTAGGATACACCAATTCCAAGAGTAAAATGACTTCCTTCGAAAGAATTCCTGTGATTCAGGATTTCATTGATGTGTTTCCTAAATCCATTCCTAGATTGCCACCTAAGCGTGATATTGATTTCATAATTGAATTGATACATGGAGCAGCTCTTGTTTTGAGAGCTCCTTACGACATGAGCATCCCTGAGCTAACAGAACTCAAAATGAAGCTTCAGGAACTTCTAGATAAAGGGTACATTCGCCCCAATGTATCCCCTTGCAGAGCCCTCGTGCTATTTGTGTGAAAGAAGGACAAAACCTTGAGGCTATGCATTGATTATCATCAGCTAGATAAACTGACTATAAAAAACAAATACCCTTTACCATGTATTAACGATTTATTTGATCAAGTGCAGGGATCTAGTGTGTTCTAAAAAAATGACATGAGGTTCGACTACCATTAGATAAGGATAAAGGAAGAAGATATTTGCAAAACTGCATTTCAAACTCATTATGGCCATTACGAGTTCGTGGCATTTCCTTTTGGCCTTAACAACACTCCAGTTACTTTTGTGAGTCTGATGCACGGTATCTTTCAGGTATTTTTAGATAAGTTTCTACTGATTTTTATTGATGACATACTAACCTACTCTAAGAATCAGAAGGAGCATGAAAAACACATGAGAATAGTGTTGCATATTTTGCGAGACAATCAACTATACACTAACTATAGTAAGTGTGACTTTTTCAAAAGCCAAATACAGCATCTGGGTCATGTTATATCAGCAGAGGGAATAACAGTGGATTCAGAAAAGATTAAAACCATTATGGAATGGACCACCCCAAAGAATGTTGTTGATATTAGATCCTTTTGGGCTTAGCAGGCTACTACCATCGATTCATTAAAGGTTTTTCAAAAATAACTTTTCCTACGACATAATTATAGAAAGAGGGGTGTACCTTCTGATGGACAACTGAATGTTAGCAAAGTTTTGAGCAATTAAAATGGTTACTTACTACGGCACTTGTGCTGAAAGTAGCAGATCGAGAAAAATCTTTTGTGGTTTGAAGAGATGCAAGTAAGGAGGGTTTCTACAGGGTATTAACACAGAAAGGGAAGCTTATAACATATGAATCACACAAATTTAAAGAGTATGAAGAATGATACTCTGCATATGATCTTGAATTAATAGCAGTGGTACATGCACTCAAAATGTGGCAAAACTACCTACTAGGAAAGAAATTTTTGTTATTAACAGATCATAGCAACCTTACTAATTTCTTTAACAAATCTAGTTTAAATGCTCAGCAGGCTAGATGAACCACTTTCTTGAGCGAATTCAACTTTGAATTGAAGCACCTTAAGGGGAAGAAAAATCAAGTGGCTAACAGATTAAGCAGGAAGTTACATTGCATTTATGAATTACAATTTAGTCAAGTACGATCTAACCTTCCTGATGTCATCACACAAGCATCTCTCAAAGACCCAAAATATGCCTTCCTTTGGCAGCAAGCATTGGAGGCTCAAGAGAAGGGTAAACAGTCTGATTATGGTATAAATCCAGACAAAATGTTAGCATTCAGAAACAGAATATCTATTCCTAATCAAAATTCTGTCAAACAATTGTTATTGGATGAGTTTCACAAGAAGCCATATGTCTCTCACCTAGGATGCTAGAAATTATTCTCTTCCATGAGAAAAAGATATTTTTAGCCAGGTTTAAGGAAGGACGTTGCTGAGTATCTATCCAAATGTTTGGAGTTCCAACTGGTGAAGATGGAACATTAGCATCCCGCTGGTCTATTGTAACCATTACCCATTCCTAAGTGGAAACGGGAGACGATCACTCTATATTTCATCACCGGTTTACCTTGTACTAAGAAACAACATGAATCAATCATGGTGGTGGTGGACAAGCTAAAAAAAACCACTCATTTCATACATGTAAAATCCACCTACAAAATTGTGGGAATCACAGATATATTTATGAGGGAAATCTTTCGGTTGCAGAGGATGCCTAGGGCGGTAATCTCTGACAGAGATGTAAAATTTAAATCCACATTTTGGAAAACCCTCTTCTCTAGGTTAGTTACCAATATTCAATTTAGTATCGCTTACCATCCACATATGGATGGCCAAATAGAGGAAGTAAATCAAATCCTAGAGGACGTGTTGAGGATGTTTGTGATGAAAAAACCGCATAAATGGGAGGACTACCTCCACCTGGTGGAGTTCATCTACAATAACATATATCATGAATCACTGGGCATGATCCCTTTTGAAGTATTGTATCGTAGAAAGTGCAGGGTACCCACTGATTAGAATAGCCCTATTAACAAATTAACACTAGGTCGTGATCTGTTAGCTGAAATGGAGGATACAATTAAAAAGGTTCGTTAGAATTTAAAAGCTACGAAAGATAGGCAAAATATTTATGGATATAAGAAAATACCTTATAAGGAATTCCAATTGGGGGATGACGTATACCTGAAAGTCAAGCCCCAAAAAAGTATCGTATAGTGGAAGGGTTGTGCTAAGTTAGCATCCTGGTATTGTGGACCGTTTCAAATCTTGGAACAGAATGGACTAGTAGCATACAAGCTAGCACTTCCAGGCCATATCCGGGTCCACAATGTTTTCCATGTCTGCTTGTTAAAAAAATATGTGTACAATCCTCAACATGTAATTAACTGGGAAAATATATAGGTAATAAACGAATAGAATAGGTAACATATAGATTATTGTTTTGAAAATTTCTGACAACAGATTATAATTTATGTAGGTCAAACTAGAGGGATAATTTTTGGTAGAGCCTCCTTGTATTCTCGATCTGAGAGAAACCATCTTGTGGAAATGAGCCATCACCCAAGTTAAAGCACAGTGGAAGCACTTTGGCCTGGAAGTGGCTACCTAGGAAGAGGAGAAAACTACGTAGAAAGCTTATCTGAAACTATTTTCCTAATAAAGAACACTAGGGATGGTGTTCCTCACAGGGGGGAAGTTGTAACACCCTATGTTGCACAAACATTTAATTTTTTACAAAGTTTTACTTATTACTTCAAACTTTTACTTTGCTTAACATAGATTGTTAAAGGATTAAGTCTGAGAAGCGAGAACATATCATGTTATTTATTAATTAAGAATTTAAATAGTTTTTCAAAGAACTGAAAGAAATAATCAATAACTCCCGAGAAAATTACAATCAATTTCTCATTTGTTCCCTCAAAAGGGAATAGAGGGAGAATCCTAAGGGGTTGGAAAAAATAGAGTAAGGAGCAGAACAATAGGAAGCAAAAATAATGTTGCCCAGATTTTCCTTGAGCTAGACGAAAATAACCGGTGGGAAGAACTATTGATTATAGCTGAAATGGTATGGGGACTTGAGGCTGGACCATGTCCCGAGGCCCAAGATACCTGAATGCAATAGACTTATTGATTGTCAGGAGTAGGGAGAGCTCGAAGGAGGAATATGGACATAATTGTCAAATCCGTAGTTGGGAGGAGAGATCTTCCAAGAAAAGGAAGAATTTACATAATTATAAACAAGTAAAGAACATATAAGTAACTAATGTTGTGCTTAGTAAATATTGACTGAAAGGATTATTACTCATGAAAAAATCCATGAATAAGTGAACCACAAAATAGTCCTAGATAAATAATGTCATTTTTACATATATTTCATTGAATAATTACGATGTATAGTCTACAGTTTTAACATTTCTTCGAAAATAACATGAATCCATGTCAGAGTAGTATTATATCTATTGTTTATAAGAGATAAATATCCTATTAGTTCCAAGTAGATAATCTATGTTGTAGCACATTTACAGTTTAAACCACGAAATGCATTTCAGATACATAATGCACACATTAGAATAAGCAGCACGATATTCATACTGAAATTATAAATTGTTCTAAAGACTCAAATATCAATCGATGTGATTGTTAAACACAATCAAGAAGGTAACCCATCATCATAAAACTATTATCACAAATCATTACATAACCTGATTAGGCTAGAACTGTAACATTAACTGTATAAAATCATAAGTCGAATCACAAGGGTTCTTCGTGGCTCTCGGTTAGTTTCTAAAGGAAAACCCAAAAGACAACAACCCTAGATTCCAAATCATTAACATTCGTGACTTAGAATAACTAAATTTATTATTGCATATCACCCAAACAAAAATAGAACCCCAATCATAAAATTTCAGAAATGCATAATTAAGATAAAGTATAGAAAATCACAAAATGGGATTAAAGCGTTCACCGTCCATGTCACATCGGTTCACTGATCTGTTCCTTTTCTGAATAATAAAAACAAAAAAAATAAAACCTTGGTCTATTGTCCTTCATAGCATTATGGACCTAACATTGGGCTGAGTTGTGGCATGAGGCTTTTCTTTTACTAGATAAAACAAAATAAATGTTACAAGGTGGAACCCCTTCACATCTAATCAAAATCTGCATCCATTTACTAGTTCATAAATTCGCTAGAAGGCTTGATATTAAAAACCAACCTGTAACCAAAGGATGACAACTAGCCTAAGAATGACCCCATATACTCCGAATTCTATGGGAAAAGAGGGTTCTGAGACCTACCTACAAATAGATAGATGCCGGATTTAGAATCTATAGGAAATGTGGAAAAACGAGTGACTCAAATAAAAATGTTTAAGGGTTCCATCCTTACCTATGTTGGAGGAGATCCGGGTGGGAAGAAACTATGAGTCTCTTGAAGCCCTGTGACATTAGTTAGTCGCTCATGACAGAAAGAACCAAGTTGAAAACAACTAGGTAGCTTTCATTGGACATTACCTTCAAGAAGGCATAGATTTCCGAGCGACATCCCTCTTGGGGTGTGCTGCACAGCTGATATACAAACTATATGCATATCAAAAACCAGAGTAGAAGAAATCACCTCAAACTGAAAATTAAAATGATAAAATGAATTTACTGTAATGGAATTCTATGCTAGGTTACCTGAGCACTTGCAAGACCGTATCAGGGCAAGGAGATCGAGCCGACACCACAATTTTGCATCAAACCCTTAGTTAGGTTGCAGAGTCAAGCCACAGAGTTTTGTAAAGTATCAAATGAAGACAATGTACAATGGAAATCCATAAAACAACCATGCGGATAACCTCTGAGCATGAGAACTGTTGGATCATCATGCCTTGATCCTATGGTGGGAAAACTGCCAGGTGACTCAAGGCTCTAGATCGTTCTTTCTACTTAACCAATGTGTTTAATTAGTCAATAAATGTATGAGATATAGATGTCAACCTAAGCTTCAGTCCTCACCTCTAGCATTAAAGCTTTACACTTATCAATGAGGCATGCCAACAAGGAGTTATCCAAGGTGAAGTGACTCGCGGATACGAAGGGCAGTACCATAATTAAACCATAAACCATCATATCATCAATTAATTAACTGTGATACTCCAAAGTAATTAAGCCTAATCCTTGTCAATGGTAAGGTTAAAATGTTATAAAAGAATTTTATTTTTTTAATGTGTTAAGTTGTTACATCTATAGTATGGCTTAGTCTCAATTTTGCGCTTCGATTGTTCATAGTAATGATTTATTTTTGAATGGCCTCCTCCAATGATTTAGGCTCATCGAATTCAATCATGCCTTTTAAAGAAATTGGTAATCCTCTAACAAATCTCTGAACCTTAGCCTTCTCCTCCTTGAGGTAAGGCACATACCTCAACAGTTCCGAGAACTTACAGGTGTACTCATCATCTATCATAGATTCCATCTTTAGTTCATAGAATTCTTTTTCCCTTTCATCTAAGTATCTCTTTGACAGATAATTCTTCTTGAATAGCCACTCAAACTCACTCCAAGCCATATTTTCCTCATATATATCTCTGACATTCTTCACATCTTCCCACCAAATGTCTTCTTTACCTTTAAGACTAAAAGTAGTACTCTAGATTTCATGTTCTCTGAGTATTCATGCAACCTAAAAAACCTCTTCATACCAAGAAACCACGCCTCTACATCCTATGAGCTCTTTATCTCTCCATAAAAAGTAGGTGGATTTTCCTTCTTAAACTCATCTGGAAAGTATCCCCTATCACTCTTCCTATAAGGATGGCATCAATGACAATCATAGTGTGTATCTGATTCAGAACTAGAATCATACCTCTATTTATCCCTTCTCGTCTTCGAAGTGTCCAACAATCTACCATCTATAACTGTATCATCTCTATCTGATCGACGACCACCATGTGATCTAATACCATATGCCCCATTAGTTTTATATTCCTACTATTGACTAATACATAGTGGTCCTTGTCACTACAAATATGACAAGCTCTAAAGTATTACTACATTGACCTTTGCTAAAATTTCCTGTGACTATATGATTTTGTCATTATCTTCCTTACACCTACTTGTCTCTTCCTTTAAAATTCTCAACGTAACTTCCAATTCAGAGGGGTTCCCAACACCATAATGCTCTTCGGATTCGTAGATAGAGTCTCTGTAATCAATGATCTTGCTAGCCATTTGATATTTCTTCCTACAAGGATTAATATGTCAAATAAACCAAATCACAATCAACCAAGGTACCCTATTATAGCTCAGGGAGGATACTTGTCTGCAAGATTACCAAATCAACATGATACATGTATAGCATAATCATAACAACATATTGAGATACTCGAGTAAATATATCAACTCATAAACATTACTCTAACTAGGATCCACTCATCAATGAAAGGCCATAACAACAATACATGCTATGACCTCATGCATAACAATAATCATTGACCCATTATACACATTGCCACGTGAAACCAGCAGTATGCATAAGCAATGGAAAACCAACTACAAATACGCATAACTACATGTAGTTGAACATAATCGATCAATTCTTGTAATGAACCTACAAGACTGACGCATGTAATCAAAATATTAAAAAATGTAACATAACATACAAGGATGTAAGTGGGTACTATGAAATCAACATGTAACAGACATATTATCCATAAACTGTCAGCCACATACTCATTTCAAATACATTTCATGAAATTAATAACAAATTCTCCATGATATCCATACTACAACCCTAATCCAACATCAAGCAATTGCAATAAGTATATAAGTGTAAGAGACACACATGAAACTAACATGCATGCATGACCAACACATAGCCCATCTAGCCTGAGGGGTGAGCCATTGATGCAAGAGCATTCAGCTCAGCAATTTCATTATATTCTAGTTAACGTAGGTGGTCTTGTGTTTTCAAGGAAGTTGGATTCCTATGTATCAAGTTAATGTAATTATTAATATTTTAAGTGATTGGAATAGGAATTAATTAGATATTGTGAGGATATTTGTAAATTCTTTCGAATGTAGAACATGAGTGATGATGAGTGATTAGTGGGGATTGAGAGAGTTGGAAATCAATTGTAAGTCTTAGATTAGGAATTGGTTTCATGATTTGTGGAATTAAGGAGGATTCTTAGGGGTTATTGGAGTCAAAAGTGGACTTAGAGGATATTCAAGATTTAGTTCAGCAGATTAAGGATATGAACTAGAATTGGTTAACGAAACCTATTGTATAAATGTAAGCCTAAAAGGCATAGATGAGTCAGAGTCATTCAATTAGTCAGTCAGGTAGTTAAATAGGGTTTGACTGTAAGCCTATGGGTAGGTAAAGAAAGGCCACTGATATAGAAGATCAGGTCGAGGAAGAATTCCTGTGTAAATGTTTGTTTATTAATACAGATAACTTGATTCTAAGTTTATGTGATGTGTATTGAGTAATTGAGTGATAGATTGTGTGTGAACTAGAGTAATTCTACATAACATAAGTTGTAGGTGTGCAGAATCAAAGAACAAGTGTAGCAAAGAGTGTTACAGTTTTACACACAGTCTGTATTGGAGGAAACCTTCAATGTTATAGCAAAGGTGAAGGAAGCATAAAGGTGCGAAGGAGTGAAGTAATGGAGATGAAGATTGGGATCAAAACAAGTGGAGATCGTAAGATGAGAGCAAATACACAGATAGAAAGCCGAATGGGCTATTACACAGTAAGAAACAAAAGAATATTGTAGTACATAGGAATCCTTGGATCGGCCAGATCAATGAATGAGAGCGAGGGAGATAGACGACTAAGATTAAGTTGGGCAAAATAAAGTCAAGAAGATGAATGGCAGAGATTAAACCCATGTGTTAGCAGAAGGACGAAGTGGTCTTTGCAAGGGGTAAGAAGTTTCTTGTGTACCGTAAAAGTGGTAAGAAGTCTTTCTAAATTTTACGCGATTACCTTTAGTGGCCAACACATAGCACATGGTGGAAATATAAAACCACTTTTCTTGCGCACTCTCAATCAGATATCGGTCATGCTTAATTTCATGTGATATTGCATGATAGATATTGGATTGAGTAGGATTCATCAACGGTGGAGATTGTCTGGGATAGTTGGTGAGCAGACGACACGATAGCCGTTGGATCGGATGAGACAGATCAGTGGTGGAGATAAGCCAAGCTGGTTGGCGATTAGGTGACGCGATAACCATCGGATTAAGGAATGAGATCATCGATAGAGGTTGAATGCTATAAGGAGAGAATCGATATATGTGCAAAGGTTTGAGGAATGGCGGAAAGGTAAGGTTTTAAGTGTGGGTTATGAAATATTTCTATTATATGGAAATTATAATAAAAATAAGCGGAATCGTGGATTATGGTTTATGTTTGGGTTAAACTAGAACCAGAGTAAAAAGGGTATGGTTAATATGCATGGGTAATAAGAATTAAACAAAGATTATGAAGGTTCTTCTCAAAGGTTTATTAAAGTCTAAGCTTGGGATAGTTAGATGAAATATTTCTGCTTACGGAATTGAACTTTGATAAATTGGGTTTTCATCAGATGTTATATTTCTGCTGGTTAAAACTTTGGTTCAAGAAGGTTTTAGTATGGCATTTTGAATTTCTGGGATACATATTGTGACATGCAATTTTATTTGCATACTATGGGTATATGCATCTTAGGTTGCATCATTGGGGTATATGCAGCTTAGGCTGGCGTCATTTGGTGTCAAAGAAAAATAAGGAAATTCTGTGTGTAAGAATTCTTTGAGAAAACTTAGAATAGAGTTATGTTTTGAAGGTGTGTATGCAGGCAATAGGAGATCAGATTTTAAATCTGACAAACAATAGGCACACAGAGATGAAATGGAGTAGAATTTGCAGATGCAATCTATTCAAAGTGAAAGTGAATGGTAGAACAAGATCATGCAGAGGTCTTGAAGGTAGCGACATAACAAGGTGAGAATATTGCATCAATGTAGAGCAAGGAGTGCTCAATTGGTTCCAGAGGAGAGAACCAGAGAGATGCCAAAAGACTGAGCTTAGAGGAGAGAAGCTTAGTGAGGTATGATGTAGCAAGGGGGATTTGTTACTGCAGAGGTTTTGATGCAGCTCACAGAAATATCATGAACTCAATTCCGTAGAGGATGTGGGTAGAATTTGTTGGTATCCAGGTATGAACGATTTATTCACCCTATTCCGACATTAATTTATCAATCCGGGTACGTATCCTTTCAAGTAAATGTGCAAGGTATATGCAGGGGCAAAGGCAATATCTGTTCCTACCAAGGGTTCATAGCTAAGATTCAAAATATGTCTATAACATTAAATTAACTGCAAAACTCTAGAAATACTTACAGAAAGTAAAGAACTGTAACAACAAACATAAACTAGTCAACAATATACACACAAGGATGCAGCACTTGATCAGGAGAGTAGGCCCAGCTCTCTGATCAGGGCTACGTTAGCCACTGAAAAGATTAGAATAGAAAAACAGGTCATATTTTATTAATTTGTAATAGGTGATTACAATAGTGATGGGGGAATCCCCATTTACAGCTTTTATACACAACATGGGAGAATAACCTATCTCCCTGAAACATGGTAACCACATATGCAAAAATATACATCAACTAGAACAACACCAACACCAGATAACCGAAATAGAAAAAAGGGCCCAAGAATAGTTCTAGGGAATCGTGACTCCAGTAGCGCGGCCTCCTAAAGGCTGGCCATTACCAAATCTGTTGCGAAATGCTGAAGCGAGGGTTCCTGTTCTCCATGCTCCAGTCAAACATTCAATTTAGTGCTGTGAATAGATAAGAATCCATGAATTTACTTCATTAATTAAAATATTCCAATCGGATAAGTTAGGGGTATTTACCTTATAAGTTTAGCATTACAACATGGGCAAATAAGTACAAAAAGGGTCAAAAAGGTTGATAAAAATGGATAGAAAGATAGCCAGATTCGGTGCCCAACATCTCCCCCCAACTAGTCTTCTACATGTCCTCATGTAGTCTTCTACCTCCGCGGGTCTGGATTCTGAAGGCTATAGGTTTCATGAAGCTGGGCAAGATCATATTCTAAGGCCATCTCTATTTCGGGAACTTTAAACCCATCCAAAAGGAGAACTTCCTTCCACCAATATGTTTCAACATCATACGCTGGATTGTAAATTTCTGCAGGCAACCAAATAATAGGAAACTAAAATTGGATCCCCATCCACCAGACCCCACATGTTTGGACACATGCCACATATCTGGGTACTCTGGTGAGCACTCATGCAAAATTTGGTGCCCCAAAAGGTTCCCTATTTCGGATAGCTGTCGGTGACATCATCCACCTTTTCTAACAGCAATCAAGGGTCTCATTTTGAAAAGTAGTTAACTGTTTGACACAAAGATCAAGGCACCATCTTTATGTCCTCAGCATCCTATCTCTATTCCTAATGACTCCCAAAAAGGTGTTGTGCTTAGTGAACATTGTGATTGACCTCTCATGCTCTCCTCTTACTATAAATGGCTTTGTAACTGGATTGGATTCAAAAGTGTTAAAAGCCTTTTGCCAATGGATTTGATTGAAAGAATAAGAGGTGAGGGCCCTTAAATGAATGTCCCCTACATATGGAACTGGGTTGAAATCTCTATCAAACCACAGTAGATACCCATGTAGGTAAAACTCACACATCAAGTGTTGAGTTGGCACATCATGATTCCTCATTATTCGGAGGAATTGTACACCATCTTCAATCTCATAACTAATCTCATTTTCAATGCTTTCCATGCAGAATAAAAGAAAACATTCATGCAAGAATAATGAATAACAAGAAGCAAGCGGACGACATGCCATCACCTCTTGCACTAGATTGAACATCTGCTCCTTATCGGCCTTTAGTTCTGCCACTTGATTTTCTAGTTGCTCCATCTTGAGCTGCTGTTGGGCATGCCTTAATCTCATAATATCTATGCACTTCACATACCCAAAGATGGTTATGGAGGCTCTTTCCTAAGTTCCCCCGATCTCAATTTTATACTGGGTTGCAGTAGATTTCCAAGTATGTACCTCAGCCGTTAAGGCATACTCTTGGCCTTCAAACAATCTTTCGACCCAGTTTATCTGAATGGCAGCCGAGGTTGTGACTATCTGGTCCACCTGAGTTCCTGCTTCAACCCCTATGGCCTTGGACTTCTTAACTTGTTGTTTGTATTTCTTTATCCATTTTTGCATTTTATGCACCTACTTTCTCAATTTCCTGACCTCCATTTTGAGCCACATTGTCTCCTTAAACTGTAGCTGATATCTTTGCTTGACTGGGAGTCTTCTCTGTTCACAAAACTCTACCCATTCCTACTTCACCTGTACTTTCTCTATTTTGGCAGCTGGAGGTAAATCCCCCAGGATAGCTTCTTCTGTGCTGACTGCCATTCTTTCCTCTACTACCTCCTTTTCTTCAATTATTTCATGATTCACTCCCTTCTCGCCTGACTGTTCCATTGGCTCAATCGTCAGGACCACTTCGCTTTGTCCCTCCTCTTCGCCAACAACTATTTCTTCTTCATACGCACTCTCTGTGACCAGCAATGCCCTGGCGAGATTCTCTCCTACTAATGTGCCTGTTGGAGTTTCTTTTGGTTCCCTAGCCTCAGGAACCTCTGTCTCTTCTCTCCTCTCAAGCTCTGAAGTGCCTGTCGCTTGAGTAACATCCACCCCACACGATTGTGGCCTCTATACTAAATTCAAAGCCATAGGAATGGCGAAATCTTCTTCCTCTTTTTACTGAGGGGAATGAGTTACCCTCGCTCCTCTTGGGATAGAGGAAAAGAAGGAGAACTGGAAAGAATCCTCAATAATTGGCCTTGAAGTCAACGTTGGTTCTTGTGGGTCAGCGTCGACCTCACACCCTAGTTCTCCTGGTGTTTCCTCCACAAGTCCACTGGTTTCCTTAGCTCCAGGCCTTTCTTGTCCTCATTCTTCTTCTTCCATGGGTTCTCTGGTCAGAGTGGTCATGACCTCTTCTACAATCGAATTATCCTCCTCCATTAGCTCCATGGTGACAGGAGATCCTTGTGGGGTATGCTCGGTCCCAATATCAACCAATTCGCCCACTCTTGCCTGTTGTGGGTTTGCCTTCATAGTCATCACACTATCTGCTTGCTTTGCTAGTTCCACGGGTGGGGCTGGTTGTTGTGGGATAGCCTTGGCCATAGTATTAGTGGGCATCTCTATGTCAATCTCTGTATCTTCCATTGACTCCACAGTTTTGGATCGCTCTTGGGGAGCCGTCTCTCCTTCAAGTTATTTAGTTTCCATATCCATCTCTTCTGGCTCCTCCTAGTCAACATATTCGTCATCTTCTGCATCTTCCTTCATGGCTTCAGGTTCATCTGCCCTAGTATCCATAGCGGCTTCTATTTCTTTCTCTATGGAATCCCAAAAACGTTCCCACAAAATCGGGATCCATCTGATGGCATTCATTACTAACAGTTGAACCAACCCATGGTGAGTGATGACTGCCAACACTTGTCGCAACCCCTAAGCCGAATGTGCGATTAAGTGAAGGCTCCTTAATAGAAAATAGGGAATATTCATTGAAAAAGCTTCTGCCTATGGGAATCACAGCTGAGCTAGTATCCGGAGTTCGTATTTGAAGATGGTGGAGTATCTTCCTTCACAATTCATATATTTTAGGATGAACTCTACGACTCCTCCCCATGGATGTGGTAGTGAAGTTATATCATATCCGCAACCCTTCTGCGCGTTACTTTCTCCTACTTGTAGAAAGGTCTTGGGGAATTCTGGAAGGGAAATCCTCCTCAAACCAACATTCTCTGACTTGCGGGGGCTCACTGACTTCTGCGATGACTTCCTCTATCAAAGGGATTTCAATTCCATGAACCCAAGGGCCTCCTTCTCCCATGTTTAATGCAAATTCCACCATGATTTCTTCATTTGACCCACTCATCCTGTCGAACTAAACATCCTAGCCTGCATTCTCAAAAACTTGCCACACCTCCCAATTACTCTGAGCTCTTGTTGTATCCTCAGGTTCATGATGCACAGATCGACCACCCATTGCTGTAGAGGCATAATTAGCATGACAACTGTAGTTGACCTACAGGGGCAAGTGATAGGGCCCCAAACCATTGGCAACTGAAATAACATCATGGCTGCTTTTGGAGACAATGGATGAAACAGTACTGGTACGCTAAAAAATGATGACAGATTATGGTGGTACTGTTAGATATTTTAGGAATTTAATGCAACATGTTGGGAGGGTAACTAATATGACTCTGTGTGTATGAATATGCATTCCAGCACATAAAGGTATGATTACGGAGTAACGAAATCATTAGATTCGGTTAGGTGAACATCGTGTGTCATGAATACCTTTTCGAGGTACGCCATCATTCATTATGACGGTCCCCCCCAACTAAATGACGGTCGTCCTCGGCACGTTTTAATGTCCTTTTTAGAATATTTAATTAAATACATAAAATCGATAGAGACGTACCTGTGCACCAACCTTATGGTGGAGTAGTGGCAAAAATATCTAACGGAGTAACAACACAGTGAGTAACAACAACAGTGAGTAATAGCGCAACGAGTAACAGGACATCGAGTAATAGCAAGAGTGAGTAACAACAACAATGAGTAATAGCAGTTCTGAAGTAACGGAACAGGTAGAGTAACAACAATTTCGAAGTAACAGCACCGGTGAAGTAACAGTAGTTGCATAGTAACAGCATCGGCGGAGTAACAACAGTTGCAGAGTAACAACATCAGCAGTGTAATGGTAGTTGCAGAGTAACAATAGCTACGGAGTAACAACACTTAGTGGAGTAATAGCACCGAGTGTTACCTTTCTCCTGGCCATATTCCTTTACTATTCCTGCAAAATACAAACAAGTAAGTAATAACCATATATATATGTATATGTATATATATATAATATATTCTAATATATATATATATAATATATATATATATAATATATATATAGATATATATTAGATTTAGATTTAGAGCAGAGTAAGAGTGTCCTCTATTACAATAACCATTAGATCAGATGAATCAAAAAGGTGTTTGACAAAGTCATCTTTAGAGGTTGGACAGTGGTATAGTTTTAGATGGTGCCCATTTACTACGAATGAGGTTTGGTTCTCATCTATTCTAATTAGTTTTACCATTCCATTATCAAACACTGCGTCTACTTGGTATGGTCCCATCTAGTGAGTCCGAAGCTTGCCTTTGAAATTTAAATCAGGAATCATACAGTAATGCCCAATCTCCCACATGAAACACCTTAGCTTTGATAAATTTATCGTGCCATTTCATTCTCTACTGTTGAACAACAGTAGTCTTCTGGACAGCTACTAATCAAAACTTGTCTAACTCATTCAATTCTTCCAGTCAGTGTTTCTATGCCTCTGATAGATCTAGGCCTACTTCTAGAGTTATTCTGAGTGTACTGATTTCAAATTCTACTGTAAAGAAGCGGGATTTCTCGTAAACTAATTCAAATGAAGAAAACCCAATTGTGTTCCCCCATGTTGTTCTATATGCCCATAAAGCTTCTAGAAGTTTTTGTGCCGTGTCCCAGCAATGACTTGCTACTGTCTTTGTCAAGATATATTCCAATACCTTGTTTGTGCTCTCTACTTGCCCATTCGCCTGTGGGTGATAGGGAGTTGTCACTCTATGTTTAACCCCATATTTCTGCGTCAACTTTCCTATCATATGAGATGTAAAATGTGATCCTCCATCTGATACAATTTCCCTTGGAGTGCCATATCGGGAAAAAATTTCTTCAAAAAGAAAGTCTGCCAGTACTTGCTTTGTTGCTTTCGTGACCGGTCTAGCTTCCACCCATTTAGTTACATAATTGGTGCAGACCAGGATGTAATCTTTCTAACGACAAGGTGGGTTAAAGGGTCCAACAAAATTGATTGCCAATTTCTCAAATGGTTCAAGGGCTATCTGGGCTTGAAGAGGCATTTCATCTGCTTTCCTAGGTTGTCCCATCTGCTGACAACTATCACACCTTCGAACATAATCCCAAGCGTCACGAAAGATGAAGGGCCAATAATATCCCATTTGCAGCACTTTGTGACCTATTCTTTTGTCTGCAAAATGTCCTCCACAGGGTCCATCATGTGCAGCCTTTAAGCTCTCATAAATATCATCCTCTACCACACAACGCAGGAACTATTGGTCAACTGTTGTATGGAAGAGATTTCCTACCATCCATGAATATCGGGTACTCTGGTGAATGATCATCCTTTGCTCCTTATATGACAGATGATGAGGCACCTTTCCTGTAGCAAGATAATTAGCAATATCTGCATACCACAGAGTGTTAGGAGAAACTGCAAAAACATGCTCATCTGGAAAATTATCCTCAATTCGTGTGTTCTTACCATCATGTTCTATCCTAGATAAGAAATATGCAATCACATTGTCCTTCCCTGGTTTATCTACTATAGTAATATTAAATTCCTGTAGTAGCAACAAACATCTTGTAATGCGACCAGTGGTAACAGGTTTGTTCATTAAATACCTGATAGCTACATGATCAGTGTGCACAAAAGTAGGATACTCGGTAATGTAGTGCCAGAATTTGTTGATGGTGTAAATGACAACAAGGAACTCTTTCTTAGTTACTGTGTAGTTTAATTCAGTAGGAGCCAAATTGTTACTAACATAGTAGATTGCGTAGGGTACCTTATCCTCTTGTTGTCCCAATATTGCACCAATTGCTATTTGAGAAGCATCTGTATGAATGTGTAAAGGTAATGCCCAGTCTAGACCCCTAAGGATTGGAGCACTATATACCAATTCTTTAATCCTTATAAAAGCTACATCATAGTCACCTGACCACACAAATTCTGAATCTTTTGTTAGTAATTGAAACAATGGGTGTGCTACTTTTGCAAAATTTTCTATGAAACGCCTGTAATAACTAGCACAACCAATAAAACTACGTACCTGTGTGGGCATTTTGTGTTGGCATTATGTTTCTGCTATGGTTATATGTTACAGATGTTGTACTTGATGGCAACACCCATGGCATGGCTCTCAATATGATGAGAATTAAGAAGTACGCAGGAGAACAGTTC
>APFE030911597.1:15668-26581 GCA_000404065.3 Pinus taeda | reverse complement strand
GACTGGAAAACGAGAGAGAGTTGTAGCGCTCTGCAGGTTGCAGCCTGCATACTGGTAAAGGACTGCACCAGTACAAGACCATTGTAAAAGGAGTTTCGAATTTGAAAGAAGATAGAGACATATTGCAGCAGGTGGTTTTCACCCACATTGGGTTTCCACCTTATATCTGGTGTTCTTTGATGTGACTGTCTGTTTTTCTTGCTCATTATTTTATGGTACTGATATGCAAAAATAATTCAAAGTCTAAATAAGGAAGATTTGTTAAAAGAACTAGATAATACTGATTCACCCCCCCTCTCAGTATTATTTTCAACATTTTGGGTGTTGGGAAGTGCAGAATTACCTTATCTTTGCTGGGTCCACTCTGATTCCTTCTGCTGAGAAAACATTCCCCAGAACAATTCCTTCTTCCATCATCATATGACATTTCACTGTACTCAGAGAGACACGCGCTTGTATACATATTTCAAGTATTTTTTCAAAAAATTTCAGCCCTTCCAAAAATGAGTCCCCATATGGAGTAAAGTCATCCATATAAATCTCAACACTGTCATCTATCAAATTAGAGAAGATTCCCAGAATTTCCCTCTGAAACGTTGAAGGAGCATTACACAGGCCGAAAGGAAGGACCCGGTATGAAAGTGTTCCCCAGGGGCATGTGAAAGTGATCTTATCGTAATCCTCAAGAGCTATTTGGATCTAGTTATATCCACTAAACCCATCTAGAAAAGAGAAAAACTTCTTACCAACCAATGTGTCCAAAACCTAATCAATAAATGGTAAAGGAAAATGATCCTTCTGCGTTGCCTTATTTAACTCACGATAATCTACGTAGATATGCCATTTACCATTTTTCTTGGGGACCATTACTAATGGTGACACCGACTAGCTATCTGAGATAGGGTAGATAAAACCCACATCCAGTAGTTTTTGAAGCTCCTCTTTCACGACATTTTTCAATGCAGGGTTCATTCTTCTCTAAGGTTGTCTCAGAAGACAACAACCTTCCTTAATATACATGTGATGGGTACATAAGTTGGCAAGAATTCCCTTCAGATCTCAATAATCGCAGGCGAAGGCTTCTTTATGCTTCCGAAGGACATCTACCAGTTACTTCTTTTGGGATTTTGACAGGTTCAAATTAATATTCAGGGTTTTTCCTAGTTGTATATCTACTTGCACACTTTCATGAGGTGCGTCAATAGGTGGTTCCTCTAGTCCTCCAACTATTTCGATAATTTCCTGAGTTCACAACTCAGGATAGATTCTAGGATCCACTGGTTTGGCTCTAAAACCAACCAAGGATCACCCATGAAGGAAGTGATTACATCATCTTCTAATTCCATTTTCAACTGGAGGGCCTGTCCAATAGTGAGGACTGGTCTCACTTCCTCAGTTTCGATTTCAGGTTCTTTCCTAGCTGAGGTTTTCTTGCCACCTACTAGCTTGATGGATGGATTTGGTTCTGCAGGTGGACATAACATCGAATTCTTAGTGTTATGCCCATTAGAAATAACCATGTTCCTTGAATGACACCCAATGTAAGCATTCGTAGTACCCAGCCATGGTCTACCCAAAATCAAAGGATGACCGCCTACAGAAGATTGCGTATGTAATACTAGGAAATATATGGGGTAGTGCCATGAATCCATTGAAATTGTTACATCTTCCAACTTTCGTACAAGTTTAATTGTAGACCGGTCTGCCAATTCCAATACTGTAAGTGTATGTTTCAAGTTGCAAAGGCCTAGCAAATGCATGGTTTCAGTGGTAATGACATTGACGAAAGCACCTAGGTCTACCAACACATTTGGAATCTCTACCCCATTAATATGTACTGTCAAAATCAGGTTCCCTGGATCCCGATATTTCTCTGTCATTGATTTTCCCATCATGAAGTCTGATAATTTTCCCATAACATGAATAGTAAGGGGATCTTTAGATTTCTTTGTAGGTTTCTTTGAACAATATTCCCTAAGAGTCTTTGTGTATATTGGTACATCCTTCATAGCTTGTAATAAGGGAATTTTAACAAATAAATTTTGCAATTATCCTAATAAATTAAATTCAACTTGAGGACCTGGTTTACTCATAATTAGTCTCTTTGGGTAAGGTGGTTCGGAATGATGATGTTTCACAGGAGGTGCCTGGTTTCTATCAATTTGTTTTTGCTCTTTAGTAATTGGTTCTGCATCCTTACCTTCACCATCAAGTTGTTCAATGATAACTAGAGGAGGTTGGACATTAACTATCTGCCTTGATCGCAGATTTATTTCATACAACTCTACAGTGGAGATACTATATGAAGGCAAGTTAAGAACATCAGCTTGATGAGCTCCCTTATTGTTAGGGTTAGGGTTAGGTTGCATTGGAAGCTGAGGACAGGCAAGCTGGCTACCAGGAATCGCATTAGAGGGCAACAAAAGTTGCCATTATCGCATTTGTTGGGGAAAATTCCCAGGAGAGGATCCTCGCCAAGTTGGAGCCCACGGAGAGCTCATACTAGCTTGAGGATTCCACTACTGCCAAGGTGGAAACTAGTATTGCAGCCACATGGGGGGGGCGGTAAGGCATGGTTTGAGGATTCATGTTAAAATTATTGAAATATTGAGATGGATCTAGATACATACCTTGATTTCCCATCAATGGTCGAGGTTGCCATGGCTTCTTAGACCCCATGAGGTACAGTTGCTCCATGTCCTCTCCCATCCCTTGAAATACTGCTTTCAAGCCAGATAAGGAGGGGCACGAGCTGGTTGAATGGTTGAGCTCATAGATTGCACATTCCTCTATGGAGTTGAGTGGACATTCCCTTTCCGAATGCTTCTTCCTGCACTTTGGGTAGAATATTATCATGGTCATGTCTAGTTCCAGCTGCTTCTGCTTTACTTGTAGAGTATCCATTTGTGCTGACAGAGTGATGAGGATATCTATCCTCAAGTTGTCTAGCACGTTTCCAATTTCCGCCTTTGTAACGCCCCCGGTAGACCCCCTTACTGTGCGAATACCTTTTCTGTTTCTTACAATCCCCCTTGATCACTGAATGCGTAGCTCACAAATAGTCTCGAAGCTTTCCTTGGAGATGTCTCCCTTTCCTACAATGTTCAACAGTTCCATCGAGTCCTCACGAAAAGCCCGAAGGAGGATAATTTTTAAAATTTCCTTGTCCACATCACAGTGACCTAACCTATATAATGTGTAGTTGAACCTTTCCACACAGTCTTCTAGGCTCTCATCCTCTTTTTGTGTAAACTTGAAAAGCTCCTCCTTAATGTTCTGGGATTTACAATAATCTTGATATTTTTCCAGAAAAGCTTTTTACATATCCTCCCATGCAGTAATATACTTTCCTCCAAGGCCCATTAACCATCATAGAGCCATTCCTTTTAATGTATAAGGGAAAATATTTAACCTCTAGGCATCCGTTGTGTAGTCATACTCCTGACACACTATGTCGGACTCAAACAGGAACATGTCGAGGTCTTCTGAGACAAGCCCATGAAATTTTGGTAGAGATGCTAATGGAATAGGCTTCATGGGCGCACCGACTCCCATATCCCCAATGGGAAAATCGATAGTGGAGTTTGTGGGAGCCATAAATATCTTCCAATAACTACTGGGAATTTCAATAGGCTCTATGGAAGGTGGCTGGGGCTTCCTTACCAATGGGATTTGAGTTGCTTTAGCAGCACTTCCTCGGTCCCTTGGCGATGTGAGTACCTACTCGTTTCCTTATCCCTTGTTTTGATGGCTTGATCCCTCAGCTATAACCTCCTTTCTCTTACTAGAGCAGTCTAACCTTGTTGATGTTCTCCTTGCGACCTCCTCCTTTGTTATCACCAGTGTAAGATTCTCCTGGTCAGGGCTACTGCTGGGTGTTTCTTCCACTGTAAGAGGGACCTGTTGTGTTGAATCACCAAAGAATGTTGTATACAACACTAGTTGTTCTACTGATTTCCCCTCAGACTTCACTCTTCATGCCCCTGGTCTCATAGTTGCATGAGAGGATGCTTCAGATTCAACCTTCGCTATGATTTGCTGGATATAGGTCTTTCTTCCCAAATCTGGTCCCCTCTTTGGGGCTATCTATCTACCCCTCTTATTTGATTCTTTGTTCATACAAAATTTGGTATGATGGAAGGTCTTGGTATGAACTCACAATGATTCAATCTTGGAGTAAGGTGTCAAAGGACCATTCATTCCCCAAGACAAAATAACTTACAAAAAGAAAGGCAGCAAAAGAAAAACAAAAATCTAGGGTTTCAGGCCCGGAGGAGGGCATCAAAGGACTCCTCCCTCCCCGAAATAAGAACCAAAATAAAAACGAAAACCTCAAGAAGACCTAATACTTCCAGACCTGAAGTAGGGCGTCAAAAGACTCCTCCCTCTCCGGGGTAAAAGATAGGGTTTCCCAAAAATCACACAAAGGGTTTAAAAGAAAATAAATCTAACTCAGGGCCTAGAGTAGGGCATCAAAAGACTCTTCCCTCCCCATGACAAGAGGGTGGACGAAAATCAATAGAAAACAAAAATAAACAATTAGAAAGAACACCTATGCTTAGGACCTGAAGCAGAGTGAGAAAACTCATTCTCTCCCTAGGACGAGAGATTGACCCTCTAGTTGGTCCAGATCGTTGTTTTGCACCTTGTTAGCCTCCCCGCCAACGACGCCAAAATTTTGTTATCTATGTATGAATAATTTATTCACCATGTTCCAACATCAATTTATCAATTTGGGTGTGTATCCTTTCAAGGAAACCAGTAAGGTATATGCAGGGGCAAAGGCACAATCCATTCTGACCAAGGGTTCATGGCTAAGATTCAAAATATGTCTATAACATTAAATTAACTACAAAATTCTAGAAACACTTACAGAAAGTAAATAACTGTAACAACAAACATAAACTAGTGAACAATATACACACAAGGACACAACAACTGATCAGAAGAGCAGGCCCAGCTCTCTGATCAGGGCTGCGTTAGCCACCGAAAAGATTAGAACAGCAAAACAGGTGATATTTTATTAATCTGTAACAGGTGATTACAATAGCGATGGGGGAATCCCCATTTAGAGGAACAACCTTTCTTTTATACACAGCACAAGAGAATAACCTATCTCCCTGAAACACGGTAACCACATATGCTGAAATATACATCAGTTAGAATGGCACCAATAGTAGATAACTGAGATAGCAAAAGGGCCCAAGAATAGTTCTAGGGAATTGTGACTCTAGCTGCATAGCCTCTTGAAGGCTGGTCGTTACCAGATCTGTTGTGAAATGCTGAAGCGAGGGTTCCTGTTCTCTAGGCTGCAATCAAACATTCAATTCAGTGCTGCAAATAGGTAAGACTCTGTGAATTTACTTCATTAATTAAAATATTCCAATCGGACAAGTGAGGGGTATTTACATTATAAGTTTAGCGTGACAACATGGGTAAATAAGTACAAAAAGGGTCAAAAAGGATGATAAAAATGGACAGAAAGATAGCCAGATTCGGTGCCCATTAGAATTGCTAAGGGATGAAGAAAGTTGGTAAGCATTTCTGAGTGAAAGAAGAGGTGGCAGAACCTAGTAATTCATTGTGATTAAAATACAAGAGGATAGTTGTGTTCTTAAAAGCTTTAGATGAATTGAAGCCGTGAAGGAGCATAGAGAAGTGCTCAAAGAGGTTCCAGAGAATAGAGAGCCAAGTGCTTGCCAAAAGACCAAGAACAGAGGAGAGCTTGGTGAGGTAAGTGGCAACAGGGAGGACTTGCTATTGCAAAGGCTTTAATGCAGCTCATAGTGAGTGAGGAACTCATGAAGATAGAGAAGAAGATGACTACTAATAGTCATAACTGAGATAATAGAGGTTCTGAGGAAGACCACAATAGGAGAAAAGTGAAGAAGGAGGATGCCAAGGAAAATGGCAAGAGAATGAGTCAAGAGGAGCATGATAAGGAGAATGCAGATTTAAAGAACAACTCAATGTACTAAGGATGCTACTAGAGGAAAACCAAAGACAAGGTTGGGTCTTGAGGAAAAAGGCAGTGAAGTGGTCTAAGTTATAGAAAAGGCTACAATAGAAGCAAGTGAAGTGGCTGGTGGAAGAACTCAGAGAAGCTGAGTTGAAAACGGAAGTTTCCATTTCTGAAGCAGAACAGGGTGAAGTTTTGGTTAAAGATGAAGACTGGAGTTCTGTGGAAGATCTTATGAATTATTGTGAGAATTTAAGACAACAAGGAGATATGATGACTGAAGCATCAAGTGACACGACAAGGTATTATGTTTTTAAACTTGATCATTTATGTATGGTTGTAGGCATTGTAGGATAAAAACAACTTTGTGAAGATGTCTTTAGGATGGATGAAGATCTTGAAGTAAAAGGTGACAAAGGAAATTTCTCAGAAGAGGAAGAATTTGACTAGTTCTAGCAAGAAGAGTCTATGGATGAGTTACTTAATGAGAGAAGATAGTCATTTAAACATGTCATAGAGATGGAAGATCAAGATCTTATTTTGATGAAAAATGAAGTAATATTATCTCAAAGAGGTAATCTAATGAATTTGATTAATGTTATTGATGAAGAACAAATACAAAAGAATATTAATGCAGATTATGGGGCAAGGATAGCTCTTGAAGAAGGTTTACAGAGAGACATCAAGGTAAAGTGTATTGAAGAAGAACGGGAGGCAGATTTGTCTCAAGACAAAGAAGAATACTATGGAAAAGATTTAGCAAAGGGAGAAAGGACATCTAATGATTTGTTAATAAAAAGTGAAGGTATGGAAAATTGTGTGAAATTTTCAAATTCTACTCCAATTGAAATTATTGAGTTATATAGAAAATTAGACTTTCAAAGAAGGAAGTTGGAAAAGCAGAGGATGCATACTCAGGATAAATTGTTGGAAAAAGAAGATAAAGAAATTGTCATGAATGAAAATCATAAGGAAAAGAGAATGGTATGAAAGTTCAGCAAATTGACATCACAGAAGGAGGAGTTCTTTATTGTGAACCATAGCAGAGAGATATCATTGAAACATATGATATGAAGGAGAGTTTAAATCAACATACTGATGTGTTGACAAAGGAATTGAAGGAAAAGTCAGAGCAACATACTGTGGTGTTTCCAGAGAAGGAAAAGGTAGTGAGGCCTTATATTTTTAATTATGATAATTGTTTATTTATTACAGGATTTGATGAAAATGAGACAGACATGTTTCAAGTTGAATAGTCAGTTTTAGAATTGAATAAGACTAGAAGTTGCCAAGTCAGACATGCTGATGAAGAAGATGAAAAGAATGAAGATACCATGCTTGAAGAAGTTAAATTGATTGTTAGAATCAGTTAGGGAAATGAAGGACAATCACTGAGGGTTGTCAAGGAAGAGGAAAGATAATATGCTGAAATTGATGAACAACATAGTGATGTATTTGAGGGGAATCAAGTACAAAGGGAATTGGAAAACCATTTATTTTTTGAAAGAAAATTTACGTATATTGAACATAGGTTGTTTGGAAAGTCACAAGAGGGTAAGGATGAATGGGCGGTAGTAAGGATCCAACAACTTCAAAGAGAAGACAGTATACAACAGTTTGAAGATGAGTGGACAAAGTACAACAACAAATCAAAAAGTAATTATTAGTCAGAAGATAAATTGGACATAGAGATTGAAAGAATAATAAGATTGATGATGAAGGTGCCTTAGAAGAAAGCAGAAGTAAGAAGGCCAAGTAGCAGAAAGAGAAAGACACCAACGGACTGTGAAATCAAAGCTAGTGGAGAAAAGAAAGATAAAGTGTGGGAAACTAGAGAACAACAACAAAGAACAGTAGCAACCAAAGACAAATTACAGAACAAAGTATGGGATCCAGGAAGAGAAAGGTCAGAAGCACATGATCAGGAGATCATGATTATTTTAACCTTGGGAGTCTGATGCAGGAGCATTCAACTTAGCAATTTTATTATATTTTAGTCAACATAGGGGGTCTTCTGTTTTCAAGGAAGTTGGATTCCTATGTATCAAGTTAAAGTAATTTTTAATGTTTTGAGTGATTGGAATAGGAATTAATTAGATATTGTGAGGATATTTGTAAATACTCTTGAATCTAGGAGAACATGAGTGATGATGAGTGAATAGTGGGGATTGAGAGAGTTGGAAATCAATTGTAACTCTTAGATTAGGAATTGGTTTCGTGATTTGTGGAATTAAAGAGGATTCTTAGGGATTACTGGAGTTAAAAGTGGACTTAGAGGATATTCAGGATTTAGTTCAGTAGATTAAGGATCTAAAGTAGAATTGGCTAATGAAACCTTTTCTGTAAATGTAAGCCTAAAATGCATAGAGGATTCAGAGTCAATCCGTCAGTAAATCAGTTAGGTAGTTAAATAGGGTTTGACTATAAGCCTACGGGTAGGCAAGGAAAGGCCACTGATATAGAAGATCGGGCTGAGGAAGAATTCATGTGTAAATGTTTGTTTATTAATACAGATAACTTGATTATGACTTTATGTGATGTGTATTGAGTAATTGAATGATAGATTGTGTGTGAACTAGATTAATTTTGCATAACATAGGTTGCAGGTGTGCAGAATCAGAGAAGAAGTGCAGAGAAGAGTGTCATGATTTTATACATAGTCTGTGTTGGAGGAAACATTGAATGTTACAGCGAAGGTGAAGGAAGCGTAAAGGTGCGAAGGAGTGAAATAACGAAGCTAAAGATCAGGATCAGAACAAGTGAAGATCGTAAGGCAAGAACAAATACACGGTAAGAAACATGAGAACTTAGCAGTGCACAGGAATCGTTGGATCAACCAGATCAATGAATGAGAGTGAGGGAGATATACAACTAGGATTAAGTCAGGAAAAATAAATTCAAGAAGATGAATGGTGGAGATTAAACCCATGTGTTAGTAGAAGGACGGAGTAGTCTTCGCAAAGGGTAAGCAGTTTCTTGCATTCCCTAAAGGTGGTAAGAGGTCTTTCTAAATTCTACGCGATTACCTTTAGCAGTCGACATGTAGCACATGATGGAAAGAGAAAACCACTTTTCTTGCACGCTCTCAATCAGATATCATTCGTCACTAATTTCACGTGATATTGTGCGATAGCTATTAGATTGAGTATGATTGATCAATGGTGGAGATTGTCCGGGCTAGTTGGCAAGTGGATGATGCGATAGCCATTGGATCAGATGAGACAAATCAACAGTGGAGATTAGCCAAGCTAGTTGGTGACTAGGTGACACGATAACTGCTGGATTAAGGAATGAGATCAACGGCAAGGGTTGAATGCACTAAGAAGAGCATCGATATATGTGCAAAGATTTGAAGAATGGAAGAAAGGTAAGGTTTTAAGTGTGGGTTATGAAATATTTTTATTATATGGAAATTGTAATAAAAATAAGTGGAATCAATGGATTATGGTTTATGTTTGGGTTAAATTGAAACCAAAGTAAAAAAGGTTTGGTTAAAATGGGCGAGTAATAAGAATTAACCAAAGATTATGAAGGTTCTGCTCAAAGGTTTATTAAAGTCTAAACATGGGATAGTTAGATCAAATATTTTCGCTTAAGGAATTGAACTTTGATAAGTGGGTTTTCATCAGATGTTATATTTCCGCTGGTTAAAGCTTTTGTTCAAGAAGGTTTTACTAAGTATAGAATTTTAAATTCTTGGGACACATAGTGTGACATGCAATTTTATTTGCATATTGTGGGTATATGTGGCTTAGGCTACATCATTGGGGTATATGCAGCTTAGGTTGGCATCAACCATGCTCTAAGAACCACTCTGTAACACCCTCCTCCCACATCTACCCAAGAAATTGGCCAACCATGGTAAACATGTGGCGAGAGGCCACTATGATATGATTCGACCTCAAAAGTCAGCTTAAGGAAGTGGAACCGATGAAAACACACCATACAGACATCCAACATCATCAACAGAACCCTTAGAGGACAAGTCAGCCACTCAAACATCCTGTCCCTAGGTCCCACTATTGTTTTGGGTCTCTTAGGTCATAGTTGCTCTCTTTCTATGGGTAAGGGAGTGGCCAACAATGTAAACTCACTCTCACAGGCCTGCGTGATAGCGATTGTGGACCAAAATTCTTAGTGTTGTACTAGCGAACCTGGGATTTAAGACACTTTTTCAGGCCCAGAGCCTAGGTCACTACCATAACTAAGTCATCTCTGCAAATCGATAAAGTGACCTGGAAATGATAATAGTAAAGCAAATACTGATTCAAGACCTTGAATAGATCCCTACTAGCCATGAGATGAATTTTGTCATACATATCATTGACATGTAACCTATAGGCGTAAACAACAAACTTAAGTGTAGGGATATCGTACTTATCTGAGAATAATTATGAACCATTGTCCCCTCATGCCATTTATTGTATTATCATCTATTAAGTCATATAGACATTATCCATTCACATACAAGTAAAAACATGCTGAGAGGCATACATAATTGTTTTCATAAAATGTGCATATAACCAACATAATAGGAATAGAAATACAATAAACATGACAACCATCAAATCCATAAATACATCAGTGAATTTACACATGGAAATCAAGGGAAAGGATTTCTCATTAATGAATGAAATGAACTAACCGGAGATTGTACTATGACGTTCCACTTGACCGTAGAATGGCTAAGCCAAATTTCTCTTCAACTATTCACCCCCATGCAATATTCCAAGAATGAATGTGGGATCTCATAGAACACATCAATAAAAAATCATACAGGACTTGAAAAGGCCATCTACCTCAACCCATCAAACAGTGATTCCACCTCACAGTCAGACATCACAAAATCATCATCAGATTGTTATGAACCAACTCAAGAAAAGATACAAAAGATAGATCAACGCCTTAGAATTCAGCCTCTTCGAGGGGGAAACCTCCTTTACATTACATAAAT
>APFE030911597.1:0-14398 GCA_000404065.3 Pinus taeda | reverse complement strand
AACAGCACCAATTCCATTTCCTGAAGCATCACATTCCACAATAAAGGTTTTTGTGAAGTTCGGTGTAGCTAAGACCGGTGCTTGGCACATTTCCTCTTTAAGATGTTCAAAGGCCTTTGTTGTTTCCGGAGTCCATGAAAATGCATCTTCTTCAATAATGTTGTTAGAGGTGCTGCTATTCTTCCATAATTCTTAACAAACTTGTGATAATACCCTGTCAACCCGAGATATCCTCGCAAATGCTTTATGGATGTGGGGATTTTCCATTCCTTAATGGCTTTAATTTTGCTAGGGTCTACCTTAACTCCTTCATGCGATACAATATGACCCTGATATTCTACTTCTTGGACTCCAAAGAAGCATTTAGATCTTTTTGCATATAATTGTTTCTCCTCCAATAGTTGTAGCACCCTGTCAACATGTTCAACATGATCCTTCCAAGACTTGTTGTAGATTAGTATATCATCAAAAAATACTAACACAAATTTCTAAGGAATGGTTTGAAAATTGAATTCATCAAACCTTGAAATGTTGAAGGTGCATTGGTAAGGCCAAAAGGCATGACCAAAAATTCATAATGACCCTCATGAGTTCTAAATGTTTTCGGAATGTCTTCAGTCCTCATTCTGATTTGATGATATCCTGAATGAAGATCCAACTTGGTGAAGTAAATTGATCCATGCAATTCATTCAGTAATTCATCAATGACAGGAATGGGAAACTTATCTTTAATAGTGAGCTTGTTGAGCTCCCTATAATCCAGACACATGCGCCATGATCCATCCTTTTTGTGCACCAATACTACTGAGCAGAGAAAGAACTTTGACTTAGTTGAATTATACCAGCCTCTAGCATTTCTGCAACCATACGTTCAATTTCACTCTTTTGGGCATAGGGATATCTGTACGGCCTGATGTTTGGAGGAACACTTCTTGGAATTAGATGAATAGCATGATCATGATCACGCATAGGTGGGAGACCTTTGGGAGTCTCAAATACCTTGGAATGATTGTTCAGGACTTTTTGGAGATCTGCAGAAATAGATGATTCCGATGTGGAAACATCTAGCGAACATAATTGTGCAATTACACCTCTTTGTTCCTTTTTTAGAAGCTTTGTCATACCATTAGAGCTGATAATCTTTCCTGGTTTCCCTGCAATACCCCTTAATACAACTTCTTTTCCTTCCATAGAAAATTTCATGAAAAGTTCTTGAAAATTAAAAGCTATTGTACCCAAGGATTGTAGCCATTGGACTCCTAGTACAACATCAGCACCTCCCATTGGAATGGGAAGCATTGGGCTAGTCAATACATATTCTCCCATGGATAGCTTGGTATTATGGCACTTTCAGAGAAATTTATTGTTCCTCCATTTGCAACCATCACTTGACACTCTGGTGCTGGATATAAGAAGCAATTCAATTCTTTTGCTACCTTACAATGAATAAAATTGTCGGTACTTCCTGAATCAATCAACATTATTACCTTTTTCTTCTTGATTTGTCCTTCTTCTTGATGGTTTGAGGAGTGGTAATTCCTGCCAATGCATTACAAGATATGGTCGGATTCATTTCTTCTTTATCTAGGCTTTGTTCTTGGAGTATATCCTCTTCTTTTGACTTTCTTGCTCCTTTTTCTTCTTCTTTCACAATCTATGTAGGAATAGATTTCTTTCAGGCACACTTATGAAGCCTTTATTGTATTTTACTATCACAACTGTAACAAAGCCCTTTTGCTCTTTTTTCTTCCAATTGTTGTGGTGTCAACCTTATAGGTTGTGGAAGACTAGGGGCAACAACACTTCCGTCTTTATAGTTGTGAGTGGTATGCTTCCTGGTTGCCATAATTTTGCTTTCCATTTTTCTTGCTAACCTGAATGCCTTCTCTAATGAATCAGGTTCCCAAAGGCGAACATCATGTTGGATATTATCCTTTAAAGACCCTATGAACACATCAATCCTATGCTCCTCTTGAATATCTTTTACCCTTATGTTCAATTTTTGGAACTCCTCAATGTGCTCCATTATTGAACCCTTTTGTTTGAGACTTATCAATTGGCTAAAAAGTGTTGCTTTTTGTATCCTCATAATGTGCTGTCAATTCTTCCGTAAAAATTGCCCAAGTGATAATTTGTTTACGAGAGCAAAGCCATTGATACCATACAAACTGATTTGGTTCCAAATATAAAGTTGCAATATGTACCTTTTGTGTGTTTTGCACATTATTGAGATCGAAAAATTGTTCCCTCTGTAATATCCATGTTGCGGGATCCTTGCCATCAAACTTCCTCATATCGATTTTTGGAATATGGTGCGTATTCGATCCAACATTAGAGTCTATGGAATCATGATTAACATTTCTTTTGTTCTCATCATGAGTTTCCTTTAGTACCTTTTCACCATTAGTGACCATTCCTTGTAGCAATGTATTCGTATTTATTGTCAATTCTTCCATCTTATCATCCATGCCATCAATTTTAGCGTCCATGCCATTCATCTTAGCATCCATGCCATTCATCTTAGCTTCCATGCCATCCATCCTAGTTTCTACGCCCTTCTTTAAATAATCCATCTTAGTTTCTACACCTTTCTTTAAACCATCCATCTTAGCTTCTACATCTTTCCTTAAACCATCCATCTTAGATTCTGTTGTTTTTTGTGCAAGTGACCTTGTTGCACTTGTTCTTGTAGTTTTGATATATCATGTAGCATTTATTCCTCTTCTTCATGAGTCATGCTAGAGATTTTAGGTTCCTTACTAGGTGTTTGTATTTTCTTTCCTCGAGGCATTAGTTACCAATAATAATACTCTATTATGCCCTTTGAATTCCTTCAAAATAAATTTCAAACCAATCTTAAGCAAACACTTAAAAGAATCTACACACCGTTTTTCACTTTGTAGGAGCTCTATATTGCCTCTGATGTATCTCTGTACGTTCAAATCATCCAGTTCTGAAATTGTGACCTGCAGTAGCCCTCTGTGTCCTCTTCCCAATGCCACTAGTATGATCCAAATTGGATTCTCCAAGGAAGAGTTATACGAAATCTCCCACAGTGACCTAATTATGGACTAGTTCAGTAGGGTGAACTTGTACGATGTGCCAAGAGTCCTTGTTTCATCTTTTGGCTCTAAAAAATATATACAAGAAACTACATTCCGTCCTCTTTCTATACCTTCTGACGAAATTTCAATTCAATTCTCAGAGAAAAAGTTATGATGATTTTCACCAGGTCACATGTTTGGAATGTAATTCAGGAGTCTGCAAAAAGACCAATGTCATCAGATCATATCTCTGCAAATATAGTGCAAAACACTTCGAAATTCAGACCCGAGATTTCGCGCAATGTCTTCTCAAATGGTTTTTTTTTTAGCTTCTGAAATGTCGTAGAAAAAAAGTTATTGTGAAAATGCCACAATGACCTGTTTGGAGCAGTGAAACCCTAGAATCCAAAGCTCCGATACCAAATGTTATGAACTACCTCAAGAAAAGATAGAAAAGATAGATCAAGGCCTTAGAATTCAGCCTCTTCGAGGGGGAAACCCCCTTTACATTACATAAATGAAAAATTATTGGATGATACAAATGACAAAACCTCCTTTCTATATATAGGAGTCTAAGGAGTCACAATATAACCCAGCCGACCTAACAATAATAATATAAAGCCACAAAAATAACAATAGAAGGATTCTGTGGGGCACAGTTATAACAATATGGGGGAAACAGGGGCACGAAAATATTAATAAGGGGTACAACTACAATAGTAATGGGGTAATCACTAGTATTATAGGGACCCAACATAGACTGCTCTCTATCCAACCCTTCTAGGGATCCAAAGTGTCTTTCCAATGAAGGCTCCATGACTACTTACTCAACCCACAACTTTTACCAAGCTCCATATCATTTGTCCAGCCAAGGCTCTAGGACTAGTAACTCAACCCAACAAGGGCTCCAAAGCATTTGTCCAACGAAGGCTCTACAACTAGTAACTCAACCCAAGTTGGTACAATGCTCCAGACAGTTTGTCCAACCAATCCTCTACGACTACTAACTTAGCCCAAGCTAAGGAAACACGAGAACCAACCAAAAACAAGCAATGGAAGTAAACACATAATCACCATGGCTATCCAGGAAATGGCAAACCTAGACAATCCACTGTCGATCCAGGAAATCCTCCAGGCCAATGACAGATCACAACCAGGAAACCACATGCATATGCCACATATGCCAAATCTAGACAAGAAATCATACATGCAAGTCAGTACCTACAAGAAAACCTGATGTAGATGTTGATGTCGATCCCTTCTTTCACTTTCCTTCTCTTCATTTTCCTTCTTTCTCCAAAAATCCAAGTATGCCACACTATCCAAGAGTGCTCCAAGGAAAATCTAAGTATCCAAGACTATTAGAGAGAGAGAATAATGAGAGGGAGAGATCTGACACTGAACTGACAAAAGTTTACCCATTGATCCTCAAAAGCCCTTTTATGAATGAGGCCTCTATTTTCTTCACTTTCCATAATTCATTTCCTTCATTTTCCTCCTCAAATGAAACATGTTACCTTTCACCTCCTTTTTCTCCTAATTTCCATTATTTTCATACATAAATGTTCCAAAATGCCTTTTAATGCCTTAGTCATTTCCTTTGCCAATTTCCTTAGATAAAAAACCAAATGAACACCTCCTAGGATGTTTTTCCTAAAATTTAGCTTGGAATAAGTGTCCGAGTCATCTGAGGTTATTGTTTTTAACTTTATTGCATGGAATTTTCGCCAAGGTTGTTACAAGGGTTTTAAGCTTAGGGAAAGATGGGTCAAAGAAGAGAACACCACTAAATGTATCGATCCCTATGTCAATAAAAGACATGATTCAAAATATGATGAAACATAAAATCATTCCTCCTCACTTAAGAAAAATCAATTTGTAAACCCTAGGGCTATAGTCACAAATCTTATGGAAAAGTTAAATGAAAAACAACTTGATAGTTGGCAACTAGGTAGAAATTTCTAACATGGATCAAGGGTTATAAGTTGAAACATGAAAAGAAAAGAGTTTTGATCTCAAGGAAAGATGGGATGAAGAAGAGTGCACATGTAAAGGTATCGGTCCCTATGTAAAAAAAAATGGTGATTCGGAATATGATGAAAGGTAAAACAATTCCTCCTCATGCAACAAAAATCAATTTGGAAACCATAGGTTTCTAGTTAGAAACCCTAGGAAAAAGTTAAATGAAAAAGAAGTTGACAGTTGGAAAATAGGTAGTAGAAGTTGACATGGACCAAGGGTTATAAGTTGAAACATGGAAATAAAATGGTTTTGAGCTCAGGTAAAGATGGGTAGAAGAAGAGCGAAAATGTAAAGAGTCAATTTGGAAACCCTAGGGTTCTAGTCACACACCCTAGGGAAATGTTAAATGAAAAA
Source organism: Pinus taeda (assembly GCA_000404065.3). Classification (NCBI taxonomy): domain Eukaryota; kingdom Viridiplantae; phylum Streptophyta; class Pinopsida; order Pinales; family Pinaceae; genus Pinus; species Pinus taeda. Next base: position 8,978 of record APFE030911597.1, on the reverse strand, counting down.
CAAGTTGACAGTTGGAAAATAGTTAGTAGAAGTGGACATGGATCAGGGGTTGTAAGTTGGAACATAGAAATAAAAGGGTTTCAAGATCAAGGAAATATTGGTCGAAGAAGAGTTCACCAGTAAAGGTATCAGTCCATATTTCAACAAAACTAGTGATGTGGAATATGATGGAATATAAAAGCATTCATCCTCAATCAATAAAAATCAATTTGGAAACCCTAGGGATCTAGTCACAAATCCTAGGGAAAGGTTAAATGAAAAATAAGTTGACAGCTGGAAACTAGGCAGCATAAATTGACATGGACCAAGGGTTATAGGTTGAAACATAAAAACAAAAGTGTTTCAAGCTCATGTAAAGATGGGTCGAAGAAGAGTGAACTAGCAAAGGTATCGGTTGGAAACAAAAATGGTGATGTAGAATATGATTTAAGATAGAAGAATTCATCTTCAATCAATAAAAATCAATTTGGAAACCCTAGGGTTGTAGTCACAAACCCTAGGGAAAAGTTCAACGAAAAACAAGTTAATTGTTGGAAACTAGCTAGCAGAAGTTGACATGGACCAAGGGTTATAAGTTGAAACATGGAAATAAAAGGGCTTTGAGCGCAGGGAAAGATGGGTCGAAGAAGAGCACACCAGTAAAGGTATTGGTCCTTATTTCAGGAAAAAGGGTGACGAAAAATATCATGAAAGATAAAAGCATTCATCCTAAATCAATAAAAAACAATTTGGAAACCCTAGGGTTCTAGTCACAAACCCTAGGGTAAAGTTAAATGAAAAAAAACTCACAAATGAAAATTATGTAGAATAAGTTCACATGGACTAAGGGTTATATGTTGAAACATGGAAATAAAAGTGTTTCGAGCTTAGGGAAAGATGGGTCGAAGAAGAGTGCACCAACAAAGGTATCAGTCCCTATGTCAACAAAAAGGGTGATTCAGGATATGATTAAAGGTAAAAGCATCCCCCCTCACTCAACAAAAATCAATTTGGAAACCCTAGGGTTCTAGGCACATAGACCAAGGATTCTAATTTGAAAGATGAAAAGTAAAGGGATTAACTCAGGGAAAGATGGGATGAAGAAGGGTGCAAGTCAGTAAAAGTATTAGTCCTTATGTCAATAAGAAGGGTGATTCATAATAGGTTGAAATGTAAAAGAAAAAGCATGTATGAAAGGTAAAATAATTTTCATGATAATATGATTTGTATGTAGGAGGCATGTGAAGATGATATAATCCCTATGAAACATGTTACTAATGACAAACATTCTATTCTGAGAAAAAAATAAGTTGGAAAGAAAGGAAATAAATCATCAACACATGAAACTATTGTATTTGCAAGCACACCTGAACACATACATTTTCTTTAGGAAAACCAAATGAATCACATACATAAGATAAAACAAAAAATAAATGGTGCATTGTCCATTTAATTCAAATGAGTGAAAAAATAAACAAAAAAGGTTTAAATGAAGTTTCACATATGAGAAAAATTCCAAAAAATACCTAATTCCCTTCCACTCAAGTAGTAACATTGCCTTGTGAAGATTTTAGAATAGGGTATTGGGGCCACATCATAAATATCATCGGTGATGCTTCTAGTAACCAAAAACCAAACCAAGGTATGGAGTGGGTTATAGTGGCCAAACATACTGGGGCTATCTCCTAAAAGAGCCGATGACAGTTTTAGGAGCTTAACTAAGATCATCTCAAGTCTATGTTCTCCTACACCTAAACCTATAGGGAAATATAACTTAACATTTGGCCACTAACTTACCAATTTCTATTGGAAATGGATGAACCTCAACTTCTGGTTGTTAGTTTTTAACCCAGATACCATACCAGGTGTTGGGAGACAACATGGAGGTATGTGATAATCCGCCACCTAGGCCTTATATCCTTCACGAGTTTCTCTCAATGCAGTGGATTTGTCACTGGATTATGCAAGATTTTAAGATCCCTCAAAGATAACTTTCTATGTTTCAATATGAAAAAAGCATCATGGCTTATGTGTTGCCTATTTCCATGGTCCTAGCCTAAACTATAGATTATCTTGTGGCCCTTGTGGGGAATTTAGTGTGTTCATGTTAAGATTAATTTTAGAAATGGTTTGCTTCAGTTAAGGTGTGCAACACAATATAAGCTCAAATAAATTAGGTACATGTATTCTGGAAAGAGGATACCCTTTATAAAAAGATTAAGTCAGCTTAGTGTGTGGGTTGAATGTGTGTGCAAGTGAAATTGTGAGCATACAAAGTGTGAACTGATTTGGATATGTGGCGATACTTTACAATTCGCTTAATAAAGCTATGTTATGTTTGTTCCTTGCAAGAAAATAAATGATATGTGGATGATGGGCCACTTTCTTGTTTCTGAATTATACTATGTGAGAATATGTTTGTGTGAAAATTTTCAAAGTAAAATGCTAACAATTACTATACTTGTAATGGTTAGTAAACCAAATTGGTTAGTAGTGATGGTGTGGGCAAGGTGAATCTAGTGCATATACAAAGTGTTGAATTTGAATTATGTGGATATGTGGTTCATTATTATTTAACACAATTCCCCTAATTACAGTATGTGATATTTGTTCCTTGCAAAAAAAGAAATGTTGTGTGGATGATGGGCCACTTACTTGCTTACTAATTATACTATCTAAGAATATGTTTATGTGTAAAATTACAAAGTAAAATAATATGTATCAATTACTCTATTTGTAATGGTTCGTATAACAATTTGGTTAGTAGTAATGGCATGTGAAAGGTGAATCTAGTGCACATACAAAGTGTTTGAATTGAAAGTATTTGTGAAATATATGTATTATATAGTTATAATGTATGGTTAAATATATTTATATAAATCGTTAATAAAATACTATATTGTCAATTTAAAAAAAAAAAATTGATAGGTCATCAGAATATTGTCCATTTACTACGTGAAGCATTTTACCTTTTTCAAAATTATTTCTTATTCGCAACAATTTTCCGTTTCTTCAAGAGACTATATAAATCCTAAACTAAAAGTGAGTTCTACAACAAAGCGAAGCATTTCAAGGTTTTTTTCAAATTTACTTATTCTTAGAAACAATTTTTTATTTCTTCAAAAGACTATTAGGCGAATTTTGAGGTCTAAAATGGACCTCCTAAGAAAAATGTACAACCAAAATAAACTTTATAAGAACCAATAGGATTCAATATGATGATGTCAACCATGGGGGATGATTCACCATTTTTGGAGTAAAAAGGTAAAAAAAATTAAAACATAATAAAATAATAAAAGTATTTTTTCCACTCGTATTTTCAACTTATCTCCCTAATGTTTTACTAAAATTTCAATCCTGAGTACTCATTGGATGAAAAATCGAATTCCTCATCCAAGGAGTACCCATGTTGCATACTTTCGATGAACCCTCCTACACAAAAAATGAGAAATACATGAAATACATGAAAAACATTATTACAATCACATTTTCATGTATTTCTCATTTTTCGTGTAGAAGGGTCCATTGAAAGTATTCAACATGGGTACTCCTTGGATGAAGAATCAAATTCTGCATCCAAGGAGTGTTTTCTCTCGAAATTTGAGTAAACCCATACGGAGATAAGTTGAAAACACGAGTTGAAGAAATAGTTTTTTCTTTTTTCCCTTTAAAATTTGATGATGTAATGTAATCTTATTTTATTATTTCAAGTATTATTTTATAATTTCCTTATGAGGCCCATTTTAGGCCTCAAAAATTGCCTAATGTAGATATAAATCTGAAACTAAAAGTGATCCCTACTATAACAAGGAAAGTATTATATTTTTGTTCATATATATAATGTGTACAAAAAAATTCAATTATTTAAATACAATGTCAATTATTCAAATCTATTCATTTGTATAATAATTTGCAATATTGTTGAACTAAATATACTAATAAAAATTAAGTTTAAATTCCTATATAGGAAACTTCTAAATGTAAATATTTCAAAGGGAAGTATTACTTAAAGAGCTTAATGATGTGGTGAATCTTTTGAATTTAAAAGAATTGGAGATAAATACACACTCCATGATACAATATGGAAGATATTCAACTAATTTTTAAGTATGTTAATATTTGAAAACGTACTATACAAAATCAAATTAGTTGGAAAAGAATTTCTTCATCAGAAGCACCATATCATTTAACATTTTAAAATGTGTAACTAAAAATACCATAAAACAATAGTAAGAATATACTTCTTAAAGGAAGAGCTCATCATGTAACTATATATAATTTCACAATTCCAAATAAAAGGTGGAACAAATGCGGGATGAAAATGACAATGAATTTGTGGATAAGCAAACAAAAAGAAATTAGGAGAGAGAGGTTTTAGTGGATCTAGAGAACAAGGAAGGTGTTTAAAGGTCTTATCAACATTGAATATACATTGTTATCATTTATGGTGAAGAGGGGCACAAATAATTTGAGTTTTTTTGGGGATAATGTAAATGGAAATTTCAGGACAACAATAAATTAGGGCACGAGTGGTAAGAAGATTTAAAAAACTATATGTTTCTACAAGGAACCTTTTTTATGGACATGTGAAGATGGATATCCAATGTATTTTATGTTTTCAATTATTTTTATCAAATATTGACAATGTTTAATATGAATAATTCATTTTAATTTTGAGCCATATTTCACAATATATTTCATGATTACATATGTTGAGAAACAACTATATGAATTTAATCAACATTAGATTGTCATAGTCTAAGAAGATTAAGATTGTAATGATTTCTTTTGCATTTATTATTCATGAATTTAATGTTTATTAATAACATGAGTCTTCCATGGAGCATTATAGTTAGATGCAATAATACACTCCTTTTTGTGCAAGCACGAATCTACACTAAACTTTGTATGTCTTTAAAAACTTGTTATTTTAAAAAAAATCTCATAACCTTCATATGAGAATTGAAAGAAGAAACTTGTGAGGTTTTCAAAGCTAGGGATCATCATTTAGGATTCAAATAACCATTAAACATTATATATAATGATGCATGTTATCAAAATTTTAATGTTATTAAATATATTTTTAACAAAGAATGTCTTTTAAGTTCATGCACATTGGAAGTAGGGATATTCTTGATCCTTATAGATACTACCACATTTTATCTCTTTTAACTCCTACTTTGGATATAAAACATTAATCAACCTACTGTTTATAGGTTTTTGAGCACCTATTTGACAGCCATTTTTGCTAATCCCTCTTGTAAATAAATTTCCATGAATTGTAATTCATGTAAATAACATATCGAAATTATCTTCTAATGGATTTCTTTCGTTAAATCACATCCTTAGTTTTTGTGGGTTATCTTAAACCACTACAATTCAAAGATGTTTCATAATCTGCATGAATTCAAGTGGTTTAAAAAATTCCAATAAACCATCATTTCAAGTAGTTTTCAATGATTTGCATGGTTTCAAGTGGTTTTCAATAATTTGTATGGTTTAAATTAGTTTTCTTTAGTTGTCGTTGCATTTATTTTTTTAAGTACATGGTAAATTACTTTCAATGCTTATTTGATCATAATTTTATTGTTTCATTCACCACTTATTTATGGTTTTCAATCATATTTCTTATTTCATACAATATGGAGTAAATAATATGAGAAGTGAGACAATTTGAATTACCTATATTTGCATGAACTTCCAGTTTTCTCAACATCTAACATATTTTTCTCATCCTTTCTCTAGCTTTATCTCGTATTTCCTATGTTGATGGAAATTTCTTTCCTTTTCTATAGCCAAATATCTAATTTTCCATGTTTGTTGTGAATCTTTGTGTAATTTCCATGCGTTGTTATTTCTCTACGAAATAATGTTTGTGTTTTTTTTGCACAATCAAATTTAGAAACTAAACTATTTGTTGACAACAGAGGCTCAATCAAGCTATAGGTTCGACCAATCCCTTCAGCATATGATCTACCATCAATACCATTAAAAAATTGGTAAGACCACTAGCGGGTTGGATTTTTAATGGCTTAATCGAGCCTTTTAGCTTGATGGAGCTATTGGTTAACCCCATATGACATTTGATCGAGCCTTGATGCTCAATCGCACCTTTGAGATCCGATGAGATGTTGGTTAACCCCAAGTTCCACTCGATTGAGGATTTCTTTAACATTTGATTAACCAATTTGAATTTTGAATTTAATCACTCGATCAAGAATTTAAAGCACTTTATCGAGCTCTTGAAGTTCTAGAAAATGTAGTTTTAGCACCTCTTCTGTAGATTTCTCTGTAACTCCATTTTGTACCCTATCAGATTTAGGGAAAAATTTGTCCTTAACTGGCAGAGTTGATCACATTGGATTCGTGAAAGAATCATTTCTCCAATGGCATATGAATTTGAAAATTTTGAATTCATATGATATTTTTCATCTAATTTCTTTTAAAGATAACACTTGAATTTTTTTTGGACAATTTCAAAGGTGCTGAACAAAAAACCAATACCATAAAATATAGATAACGAAAAAATTCCAAAAATACCACTATCATTGTTTATGAGTCCTCTTCAAAAGGGCACTCTTGGTTTTTCAATTTATTTAAAGAGTTGAAAAAAATATTACATGAGCACATGTGTCTCCAAAATGAAATTGAAATATTATTTCACCAACCTTGAAAAATAATCAAAAATATAATTTTGCATAAAAAATATTTTTTTGATATGAAAAACTTAGTTCTCTTTGTATAGATCATTCTCCATTATATATTTTTTGGAAAATACACTTTTTAGACAAAGTTATGCTATGTGAATGCACATATATCTCTTAAGTTTTGCGAAAAGTTTCAAGGCTATATATTGAATTTAATGGAAAATTGAGAGATTATACGACACTAAATTTGTTTCCAAAATCTATCATTAGGACAACAACATAGTTATCCACATATTTTTTTTTTTACTTTGATTCAAAATTCAAAATTCTTATATGAATTTTGAGGGGTGCAATTTGATAAAAGAGAATAAATGCGAAATTTCATCACCACATTTGGCCCAAAAATGTAACTCATATTCATGCTTTCACCCCTAGTTATTAGTGTTTCTTTAGTTACCTCCACTAGAACCCTTTGAGCACTCATTTCTCCTCTTTGGATGTTTCACCCTACTCACTTCTAGAGGACTTCCATGTCCCATTCTCTCCTTTCCAACCTAAGATGGAATCCTCCCTTCCTTATGAATCCCCTTTGTTGCAAGGTTCTCTGCCACAATTGTGTGCCTCTATCTAAGAAATAATCACATTGACAGTGCCCTTGGCTATGTAGGTTGCTATCTGCAATTTGTCAGTTTCCTTAATGACTAAATCAAAACTTAAAGACTAGATTTACCTGATTAGTTTTCTAACTCTTGTTATCACCCAAACAAAAAACCACCTAGTCATTTCTTACTAATTTGATTGAAATACACCGTGTAGGATAAATTTTACCATGGTAAACCCACTTTTGCCTTAGGAAATAACTTAGTAAACCATATTTCCTAAATTGTTCCTCATTAAAATTCTAAAAACCCCAAGAGAATAATTAAATAAATCATTATTTATTAAATATTATCTAGAAATAATTATTAGATCATTATTTGATAACCATTTCCCATCACCTTTGACTTGATCACCTATAATATTTAAATAAATTTGTTATATACCTAGGGGGGATAATATGGGGTACCAAGGGAGCTACTCAAGGTAATAATGTAATAATGGGATGGACCATAGTAATAAATAAGGTGGTTAACCCATATCATGTAAGGGACCACAAGTAGTTAGTAATAATGTAATGGGCCCATGGTATTAGTCAATGGTATGAGGGAACCATGGTAATGATCCATGGTATTATATGTATGAGGCCTATATAGAGGCTAGAGACTCCACATGGAGGGATGTCAAGGAATAGTGTCAAGGAATATTGTGTGAACAGGCATATGGCTTGTGGAGTGTTCTCCTTCCTTAAGGAGTGAATGTATGGTGTTGCCCTACCTTAAGGGTTTTGATCAATAAAGAGTCATTTCATATTATTTCTAGGTTTATTTGCATTATCTTATATTTTCATATCAGATCTATAATATTTCCGGGTTAGATCTACAACAGTGTGGCACTAGTGATTATGGTTTGTGCTACCAAGGAAGACCAGGATTGGATAGAGTGTTGGATATTCGTCACTTTTTTGATGCAGACAGGGCTGGAGGTTTGGATCAAAGAAGATCTACAAGTGGGTATGTGTTTAACCTATTTGGAGGTGCAGTCAGTTGGATGAGTAAGAAATAATCTGTGGTGGAACTATCAACTACAAAGGAAGAATACATGGCAGCCACTCATGCAAGAAAGGAAGCAGTTTGGTTGCAGAGATTGTGTTCAAGTATGGGGTTGGTACAAGAAGCTATAAGGATAGACTGTAATAGCCAAAGTGCAATTTTCTTCGCAAAGAACCCTGCATATCATTCAAAGACAAAGCACATTGATGTTCAATATCACTTTGTGAGGGATATGATAGAAGACAAAAAGGTGTTGCTGGTAAAGGTGGAATATTTGAAGAATACTGCAGATGTAATGACAAAATCTGTGAGCTCTAAGAAGTTCTCTTGGTGTAGAGAGACAATGGGCATTTCAGGGCTAGGAAAATGACTAAGCTCTCTTGTGCCCCCTGTGGAAAGAAAACAAAAAGTGGGAGAATGTTGGGTTGTGTTATATTCTTTTGACCTAGTTAACAGGGGGTTTGAAGGGCACCCATAACCCCACTTTATGGGGTCCGGGGCAGCACCCCGGAAAATTTTGTTTTTGGACCCTATGTTAGGTTACGCAGACCCAGCTATGATTTTGTGCATGATTTTCGCACATGCTTTTTTTGGACGCGATGGTTTTCGGTTCGTGGTATTGGACGCGATGGTTTTCGGTCCATGGTATTGGATGCGATGGTTTTTGGTCCATGGTATTGGATGCTTCGGCATGTATAAATAT
>APFE030911579.1:0-12462 GCA_000404065.3 Pinus taeda | reverse complement strand
GACCGTCGGATTGTAAGTTACAAAATGTACAACGGTAAAGAAACATACTTTACCTAACTCTATACCTAACTCTATACCTAACTCTATACTAGACCAAGTTGAACTTAACTATTTCCTATGTGTCGGAATATCCTAACAATAAAAACTGATTGGGTTCCAAATATAAAGCTGCAATGTGTACCTTTTGTGTGCTTTGCACATTATGGAGATCAAAATATTGCTCCATTTGTAGTATCCATGTTACAAGACCCTTGCTATCAAACTTCCTTATATTGATCTTTGGAACATGGTGGGTCTTCAATCCAACGTTAGAGTCTATGAAATCATGACTAACATTTATTTTGTTCTCATCACAAGTTTCCTTTACTACCCTTTTGCCATTAGTAAGCATTTCTTGTAGGAACTTTGTCAATTCTATCTTCAAATCTTCCATGTCGCCTTTAAGTTTTGCTTATATAACATTGATCTTAGCTTCCATGCCATCCATATTAGCTTCCATTCCATTCTTTAAACCATCCATATTAGATTCAGTTACTTTTTGTGAGAGTGAAATTTGTTGCACTTGGTGTCGTACTTTTGATATATCATGTTGCATTTCTTCCTCTTCTTCATGTGTCGCAGTAGAGATTTCAAGTTGTTTACTAGGTGTTTCCATTTTCTTTATTCGGGTCATCAATGGATGATAATTATGCTTCACAATGCCCTTTGAATCACTTCAAACTACTTTATCAAATAAGGCTTATGCAAATTAAAAAAAAAAAAAACTACACACCTTTTTTTCCCCACTTTGTATGAGCTCGATCTTGAAATGCCTATAACTCTATAATTTATGATCTCCAAGTTTTGAAATCTCAGTCTGTGATATCCCTTTGAGTCTTCTTTCCAATCCTACAAGTCTGATCACCATTAAATTCCTGAAGAAAGTGTTATGCGAAATCTCTTGCGATGACCTAATTATAGACTGGTTCAATAGAGCGAGCTTGTATGACATGCCACGTGTCACAGTTTAGACATTAGGTTCTAAAAAGAATACCCAATAAATTGCAGTCTGACGAATTTCTATCACTTTTTACAAAATTGAATCTGATACTCAGAGAGAAAGTTATGGCAATTTTCCCAACTTGGCATGTTTGAGATCCAATTCAGGAGCCCGCAAAAACCCTAAATTCCTCAGTTCATATGCTCAAAAATATAAGGAGACAATATTTGCAATTCGATCACGTGTTCATCGCGATTTTGTCTCAAATGGGTTTTAATTTCAGCTTTTGAATCTTTATAGAAAAAATTTGTAGCGAAACTTGCACGATGAATTGTTTGAAGCAGCGAAACCCTACAATCCAAACCTTTGATACCAATTGTTATGCAACCAACTCACAAAATAGAATAAACAGACAGAAAAACGACTTAAAACATAGACTCTTCGAAGGGCCAACCTCCTTTACATTACACAAATGAACAATTCTTTGATGATACAATTGACAAGGCCTCCTTTCTATATATAGGAGTCTAAGGGGTCATAATATAATTAGAACTGACATAACAATAATAATGTAAGGGAACAACAATAACAATAGTGGAATTATATGGGGCACACTAATAAGAATATGGGGACAACATGGGCACAACAATACCAATAAGGGGTACAAGGACAATAATAATAAGGGAATACACTAGTATTATAGGGATCTAGTACGTGACCTTTCAAATTAGAAACTAGCGACAAAGAGTGGTTGTAGGTGCTACACATGTTTTTCTATTTTCGGTGGTGGTGAAGCCTCAGACGTAGGATCCAAGGTTGTTTTTTCTATTTCTAGTGGTGGTGAAGCCTTAAGCATATGATCAAAGGTTTATTTTTCTACTGCCATTGGTATTGAAGCCTCAAATACATAAGCCAGAGGAGAAACAATAGAGGACCATAAACCAATGGACTAGATATGACACATGTCATATACTAGGGGAATGCACACAACGTTACTAGAGATATGGAGTGGGTGGGATCTAGAAAGGCCTCCACATGCACATATACTTGCACAACAGGAGAGGCCGCTCACAAATTCTGTCGATGCAACCTCAAAAATTGGAAATGCAAAAGCATAACATTAAAATTATGCATGCATTTCCCCTTTGTTGTGAATCCACATTTCTCATGTGTGAACCCATTGGATGGACATGTATTATTAAAACACCTATGTTAGTTGTTAGGTCAAAATGATATGCGACAATTATAAAACATATACCTAACCATTCAATAGATGGTTCCATATTATCTAATGATTGGGTTAAGCCGATTCATTAAAAGTAAAAAACAACAATTTCAATATTAATAGAAATATCCTGTGATTGAAAAGGTTAATATTAAATAGAAATTCAATATAAATTAATACTTAATCAAAACGATATGGATTACCATATACTATGCTGATAGTTATAATAAAAAATCATTAACCATTCAATATATCTGCCATTTAATGTTATCTAGTGAATGGGTTAAGAGGATTCATTAAAAATAAAAAACAACAAATTCAATATAAATATAAATATCTAATGATTGAAAATGTCATCAAGTGAATAAAACGGCGAAGATAAATGCCATGCCATTCTCGTTGAGGAAGAATTTGATAGAAAGGAGGCTATATTTTTACAACGTGGTAAAAGCAACAATTAATTATTCAATGTGGATACAACTCCACATATGCATACCCTTTTTAATTAAAACACCTGTATTAGGGAACAATAACTACTATGGACATATACGTTTCACAATAGTAAAAATCCTGTATTCTCCGAAGTAACTAGACTAAGTTGAGAAAACCTGGTGCTCAAACATTAATGCTTCTTTTGCTTTTGAGTTATGGAGCTCTTATCACTGTTAGACCTGCATTATAAAAACCCATGCATAAAAAAAATAGATCTAGATATGGATATATGAATCTCACGACAGTAAAATATTTTTATCCAAATCCATGTAGTATTGTTGGTAGACCTGCATTATCAAAACTTGCGTATCAGAAAAATATATCTTGCTATTGATATACACATTTTAGAACAATAAAAATCTTCTATCTAAAACCCTATATCAACGAACTAGATATAGAAATCACTTGTATCAACGAATTAGATCTAGAAAACCCTTGTATTAATGAGCTGGATATAGCAAACCCCTGTATCGACAAACTAGATCTAGCAAACTCTTCTAGTAAGCCCCTCTATATGTGAACTAGATATATACATTCCACAACAATAAAAACCGTCTAATCTTAAAAGTATCTAGAATAAGTGTAACATACAGAAATGTTGCTTCTTAGTTATGTAGTTGTTATAAGAAAAAGTAAATAGACATATTGAAAGAGTGTATAGATAGACAAGGAGCGAAAAAAAAGAGTAGGAAGGAAATTTACCAATAAAAAATGAAGAAAAAACAACAATATAAGGAAATTCAAAAATAAAATAAAAAAAGGGAAAAAAAGAGAATATGGAGGATTTAGCCTTATTTATAGGACTATTCATAACCTTATTTTCATTCAATTTAAAAAGGAGTTGTCTATAATGCGACTTTTTGGAGATTCCAGTGACGGAATCCGGCGGAAGAAATGGGTTATCTTTTTTTTAGCAGTTAAAATGGTTTTTTATATGCATATTATTGGATTCAGACGCCCTGCCAACCCTTGGGAACCATTGATTGTGCAGAAACTAGCTATCAAACTTGGGATTCCAATGAATTGCTGCCGGATTTTGACCAGAAAAATCCGCCAGAAAAGCTTTCAAAAAGTCGCGTTATAGACTACTGCATTTAAAAATGCTTTTGTTTTTAATAATGGTTTCTAACAATATGTGTGTGTGTGTGTGTGCGTGCGTGCGCGCGCGCGTGTGTATATTCTTTTTATTTATTTAAATAGTTTATTATTTTATTAGTTTTTTGACTACTTAAAATTGACTTTTCTTTTTTACTTTTTTATACATAATATCTAATTAATACCATTAGCCCCACAATTTAGCCTTATTTATAGGACTTTTCATAAAAACATTCTCTTGTTTTTAATAATAACTTCTAAGAATATACTTTTAATTAGTATAATTTATAAATATTTTATTTTAATACTTTATTTTTCCTTATGTTGTTTTTTTATTATTTTTATGTTTTTATATGTTTAAATACAATTTTATTTTTTTATTATTTTTTCACTAATTAATGTTGAATTTCTTTCTTCTTTGATTTTTGCAAGTATCTCCCAATTATTTATTTCTTCTTAGATTAGGTCCTCCATCTATGTCATGAGCATGAGTTCGAAATGTTGACCCCAAAAATATTGTTGTGATTAATCTAGAAGAATTTAATCTCTTAAAAATATTTTGGATTATATTAATATTTAATTTTTATGTATGCATGATTTTTCATCGCATAAATCTAGATTAATTTAGGTTGAAGATACATTCTCATTCTCTAAAATAAAAAAAAATCTATATTAATTTGGGTTGAAGATATATTCCATTTTTCTAAAGTATAGAAGTAGAGTAACATAAAATTAATATTAATTCAGGTTATTCTAAATTTGTAAAATACAAAAGGAGATTGTATAATTAAAATATTTACATTTACTCTGAATCTACCAAGCATAGAGAAGGATTTTTTTTTTATGAGCACCAATATTGTAGCAAGAATGCTGCAACTCCTGGGTCTACCAACTTTACTTTATCAACCTGGGGTTCATACAAACTTAGAGGTGACAGTGTTGTATACACAAGTAAATGTGATGGGTTTGCTCTTTGTCACTACTAAGCTAGTGATAGACCACTAAGGTTTTTCAAACCAGGCTTGGATTCAGAAGAAGTTTGATTACCAATGAGGAAAAGAGAAATCTACACGAAGAGAAAGCTTGTCTATTGCGGCAAGGAAAAAGACTAAAATCAAATGCTTAAACACACCATTTTCTAACTAACTGCTGAGATGCTATGCTTCAAAAGAATGTTAAATTAACATGTATGAAATTCTACTGTCCTAAGCATGCAAATTCAAAACATCAAATATTCTACAGTTGTGCGTGTAAATGAATAAAATAAATTTGTTTTTATTTTTGTCCTTTTTTATGTGAAAGAATGGAAGTTAATCTCTTTTCGTGACGTGGTAGGTTGCTTAGGGATGATGGTGAATGGTAAGAAGGCTTGGGATACCAGTAGGGGTCCTTTTCTAGCCTCCTAGAGGCTTTTTCCTTAATTCAGCCTCAAAATAGGCCACTACAGGTAAACCTACATGATGTCCTAATGCGTTCTACATGATGTCCTAAAAACCTATAGGATCCCCTGTATTTCTACAAGATACAGTCTAGAGAAAAAGGGGGGATGTTGAAGGTGATGGAAGGCTTAGGGAAGGTGGTTGGTGGATGGAACGAGGCAAGGGATTGCCTAGGACCACTTCATAATTCAAAACCAGAGTGTGAGATGGTTGGATTTGCTCAACAAGTGTGGAGAAGTATTCTTGTGAAATGATGAAATTGGTGAGGGTTTTAGTGAAGGAAAGGAATGATCATGGGTGGATGAAGTTGGAATGAAGTGGCTGATCATGAAATCTCTATGTACTTCTGAAACATCTATACTACATCAAACATTGACATTTACCCAAAAATCATGTAAACAATAAGGATTTCAATTAACTAGAGAAAACAAAATTTCATGAGCTAGCTGCCTACTTCATGCATGAGGAAAACTTGCAGAATAAGATGGAAAATTGACGAGATCTAATGTAAGACTGAAGATAGAAGAAATGATAACTAAAACCTACTCTTGCAAACTGATCAAATGATGGCCTAAGTACAGAAAGCCCTAAATTCCATAGAGAGTAGAATTCTGCCTTTTTGGGGCTGCATAGGAGTTCTTTCCTCAAACCATGATCCCTGAAGGAAGGAGTGAGGTCAAAACATCCTACTGACAGCTTTTTTATGTTCCTTTATCTCTTCTAAGCTACTGTTAAAGTAAAGCACAAATGGAAGCAAACTAATCAAACCTACAACTACTTGCAATGAAATAATTCTAAAGACAATTCAACTATGGAATCAACTAAACATACTAATACAAGAAGAGGAGCCTTTGCTACTAGGAAATGTTCATTCTCATTATCAAATCAGAAAATTACATAACAATGTCTTCCACAAGTCTTGAACTAAAAAATGACTAGTGTTTTTACAACAAAAATTGGAATCCTAATGAGGCTCTAGGCCTCTTTATTTATACAAGTGAAGTCTCCAATAATTTCCTTAAATATAGGGAGGATCGAATCCCGAAATTGAGATAAACTAGCTCTTCAACTATCACTTGCTCGACTGCCTTTTGATCTCCATGATTTGGCTGCTTGTACTCCGAGCTAGTGTGATTGATGGAAGAATATTTGAATGGGTGAGGAGTAAATGAGGAGGATTTACCTCCTACAATCTCTCGTCCTTGTCTCATTTGATTTTCAACCTTTAATTAGCCAAAATTTCCATGATTTTCACTCAAAAACCTGCAATTATGGCACATTAGACCACTAGCCATAATATCTCACTTTGACTCATCTCATTAAACAAAATACAATCAAAATATGTAATAAATTGTGGGAAGAGTTGATTTGACTAAGCTAGGAGGTGGATTAAGGTCCATATAGTTACTGAATGATGAGGCTCATCATCACCCCCAACTAAAACTATTGCTCATCCTTTGAGAAACTCAATCAATATCCATGTCTTTCATTGCTCTAGTGGCCTCCCTGACATCCCATGCTTCTACTATAGTTTCCTCTTTTTGTGCATAAAATCCTGCATTCCTTTCTATCTATTCCCACTTCTTTCTTTCTTCCTCTTCCTTCCTTGCTTCCAACATTAATATGAGCAGTGGTGGACTGAGTCTCAAGCCAATCCAATTGACTTCGAGTCTTTGGAGAGCTTTCTTGTACATGGGTGTCTTGTTCAGTGCTTCTCTCATTCTTTGAGGAGAATGGTACTCTCTGATTTTCAAGCTGTAGGGAAAAGTATTCCATCTCCTTTGGCAAGATTGCATGATGTCATCCTCTAATAGCCTAAACATATAAGTGTGTGATTTCTTGGTCTTGGGCAACAGGTTACCTGGGTGCAAGTTGAGGGTCATTTATAATCAAGTTATGTGTGCTGATGACAACCATTGGCTTCGATTGCTCAAATCTTATCATGAGAGGTTTTGATTCTTCCCTTGCCATTATTTTCTTCATTTATACAACCCTTTCTTCCTCATGTCCATCCATGATGCCAAAGGAATCAACTGTAAGTCCCCTAGTTTTGAATTAGGGTCTCATACATTCAGATCTATCAAGGCTAAGTTATGTAGGTAGAACTCAAAAAATTTAGCCCTATCCTCCAATGTGATTCGATCACAAATATAAATGAATTATCTATAATCCTGGAATGGCAGAGTGCCTCTTTGTTCTAGGGTCTTGATTTGGAACTAAAACCACTATTCCTTAAGGTATAGTGCATAGGACTTAGCTGGCATCCTAAACTGGATTGCCTCTGAGAATAACTGACCATGGAGGTCAATTGATGCTATATTTCTTGTAGTTGTCCTCTTAACCATGAATTTTTTGCCTCTAACTGGGTTTTTAGCATTGCCTCTCTGTCCCTTAGGTTGCTTAGTTCTCTGCCCATCTCTTTAACTTTTTTCTCCATGTGACCTATGTCCTCCACTCCCTTAGATTTGGAAATTTGCATTCATATATGTGTTCTTTCTCTTTCTTTCTCAAGCTCAAAGAATAATAGGATGGAAAATTTTTGTGGAATGACCCTACCCCCTTCAATAAATCTGTAGTAGGAGTCAAGGTTAGGCTGAGGACTAGGTTCCCTTAGCTCTGGATTTCTTTGTTTCTTGTTGCATACTCCCTTATTTGTCTAATTTTTTACTTTCCTATAGGTTTAGTAGAGTTTCCTGTATGATTTCCTCTACTACCTGTAGGTCCTTTTGTGTATCTTGTAGGAGGCATTTTCCTTTGGATGAGGCAGATCTAGTGATAGGCTTCCTAACATAAGTGATAGGAGACTTGGGAGAGGCTTGTCTTGATGATCCTTCTCCTTGAGTTTTCATAAGAGGAGCCATATTCTCTTGTTGTTTATGTGAGTCTTCAATGATAATAGGAAACTTGGTGGGAGCTTGAGGTTTTCCTTGCCTTATTTATGTACTTTTTCTTGTCCTAAAGTACAATGGAGTTTGTCTCTATCTTTTCCCTTTTTGTTTGATATGGGTACTAAGGGCAGTGAGGATAGTTGCTCCCTCTTTCCCAGTGGGTTTTGGAGATACCATGGGTGATTCATCCTTGTATTTTACCCCCCCTTTTTCATTTTCCTTTTCACTCTTGTCTTTCTCCTCTTCTTCTCTCTCTAGTTCTTCACTCTCTTCATCAGTTTCCTACTTTGCATCCTCGTATGTCTCTTCACCACTTTCCTTCTCTTTTTCTTCCTCTTCTTTTTCATCTATTTCCTCTTCATCCCTCCCTATTTCTTCTTCATCCTTCTCTGTTTCTTCTTTATCCCTTTCACTAAAAGTGGGGTATTTTTCATACTCAAGGGCTTTCATGCCTTCCTCTATCTGCATGTCTCTAAAATTTTCCCATGTGATAGGGAGTCTGAGGTTTTGGAGGGAATATTCTATGATAAGTCTAATTAACCCATGATGGGATGACTGTTCATGGTTTCCTTCTTGCACCTTAATGCTCATATCTATCACTGGTTGAAGAAGGAAGTAGGGTATGTCAAGTCTGTTTTGAGGAAGTGCGTCTACTCCAAACCTCAACTCTTGGAGAAGCCTAAAGTGGTATCCATATACCACATTGTACCTACCTTCACATGATATGTATTTTATAAGGTGGTAGCTAATTTCATTCCAAGTATATGGTAAGCTTGCTCTTCTAACTCCATTTTTGTCTTCCATGGCCTCCTCTCCTTCTAAAAATAATTTCTTCTTTGCAATTTGGCTATTTCCCTTATCCTCCTTTCTCCAAGGCATACCTAAAGGAAGGGTGGTGATTCTGCCTATGATTTCAGGGGTGAGTTATATAGAGAATCCTTTCACCACAATAGTGGCATGGGTCCTAGTCAGTGGAATGAGGGAGAGAGAAAAATCTCTTGCTACTTCATCATCATATCCCCTCAATTTCTCAAAGAAACCCATCCAATTGTGCCTTGTGAATATCTCTAGTACAGAAGGGTGTTGATGAATCCTCACTGTGTTGATGGGTTCCCTCTTATTAAATCCCCCTGTCATTTTCTCTGATGGATGCAGGGTTGTTTATATCTTATCATTGCTTGATGAAGCCAACCTCTATTTTTCCCTTGTAGAATTGCTCACTGCCAATCCTGTAGGTGCTGTTCTGTATCCTGTAGGATGTCTTGTAGTATCTTGTAGGATTTCCAGTAGGTGCTCCTGCGTAGGGAAAAAACGAATTCTGCCTCTCCTATAGACTGCTTGAGGGTTGAGAGTGACTTTATTAGTGTGTAGCCTCGAGAATGCGAATGCGCATGGGGATCAACATTTATTTCCTCATATGGGTGATTTGAGTGGGGTGGTGTGCTGGCAACCGAGGTATGAATATCTTTTTTTGGACCGTTGGTCCCACTACCACATCATCATTCTCCTCACCTCGTAATCAACTCCCACTTCGGGCATCCGTAGCTTAACCACTTTCAACCTCATCTCTCCTTTTCCTTGACTTGACTACTGCCACGTGTGTAAGGACTAGCTATCTTCTCCTCATTGACTGAGCGAAGGTGGCCAAGTTAACTGGACACCTTTATGTTTATAAAACAACTCTTTCATAACTTTTACATGTTTGATAATATTATGCTAACGAGAGAGTGGAAGCGAGATACTTACCTGTGGTATTGATGCCTTGATGTTGTTTGTTGAAGATTGAAGTCTTTGCTCTGTGTTTGCTACATGTGCTTTTCTCTTTTTTTTTTAATTGTCCTTTGATGATTTTCTTTGATGTGTAGGTACTTGGATGTTGATGCTGATGATCCTGATGTTGTTGCTAGGCTCTGGAGGAGCTTCTTTGACCTTTGGATCTCCATGCTTGAAGCTCACTGCAACCTGTTGTTTTTTTTTTTTTGTGGGATAGGCTGCTATATGATTTCCGACAGGATGTCCTGTAGTTGCTTCTCCTAAAATTTTTTTAATCATTATCCACTTTTGGAGCATGAGGATGGTTGGCATGGGTAGTGAAGGGGTCTATGAATTTGTGAATGAGGAAAATAACTTGCCGGTGTTGTCCCCTTGTTCTCTGTCTTCATCCTCTTTTCTTTGTTTTTTTCTTTGAAAACTGTAATATAATTTTTTTTTGAAACTGACTTTTTTTTTGGATGAATGCAGGGGTGATCATGGTGGAGAGAGGTATGGTGAGGAGATGGTAAAGCATATTTTTTTTTTTGACATGGGTTGGTCATTCCCTTGCTCTAGGGTTACTTCCTTTAGGATTCCCAAGCCACTGTAATTCCTACAGGATCATTTTGTAGGTTTACAGGGAATCCTATAGGTTTACAGGGAATCCTGCAGAAAATACATAACCCTTGCAAATTGCGGTAAATGAGTGGAAAAATGGAGGGAATGATGGAATGATGAAGGATAATGAATGGAGAAATAAAAAAATGAGATGGATAGGTCCCTTTTTATTCTCTCTTGTTGCTCTGATCCTCCTCCTGTTGATTTGCAAACAATATTTTCAAAGTTTTCTTTTCTCCTTTTATTTTTTTTTAAAAGCAACTAGTCTACCTCCAGGAGGTTTTCATCCTAGTTGCTTGCCTTGGGCGCCTCAAAAGAGGTTTTCACCCAAAGATATTTTTATTTCTCTTTTTTTTTTACACCATTGGGTCACCTCAAGATGTTTTCAACCCAACAGTGGGACTCAGGTGCCTCATGGAGGTTTTCATCTGAGTCTCCTTATTTTTCTCTTTTTATTTATTTATTTTTCAGTGACTTGATGAGGTAGGAGCTGAGACTTGCTCCACCACCATCACTGTTTTACTGATACCATTAATGAACTCTTGCTTTGACAATGGCTTCTTGTAAACCTTCAATCTGTGCCCATGAACAAGCAAAGGAATATCCTCTGCATCTATGGTTCTAATATGTACTGAACCATTATCATGACATCTTTATATGACATAAGGCCCTAACCATATAGTCCTTAAATTTCCCTTAGAGTATTTATATCTGGAATCATATAACAAAGCCGAGTCACCTTCCTGAAATTGTTTGTCCTTGATGTTCTTTTCATGCTAGATATTCTTCTGAATTTGAGTCACCTCTATGTGCAGGAGGGCCTGCATTCTAAACTCATCTAACTCATTCAGCTGGAGCAATCTCTCTTTTTGTGCATTGTTGAGATTGTCTAGTTTGGCTGCCATTCTTTTTGTCTTCTATCATATTCCTGACAAAGTGCTTCTTCCTGTTATCACTTAAGACTACAAGTTCACCTATGTACAAAGATCCATATAAAATTTTTGGTTCAAGTCAATAGGTTTTTAGGTGTATTACTTTAAAATCAGTCTTTTCCAAAGATATTGAGGTAGGTCCTTGTAATAAAAAAAACCGTTAGTTTCCATCTCCCATAGCATATCTAGTCTTGATTACATCATTCTGACTTTGCACAGTTTTGTAGCACAATATGATTGGCCAGTTTAGCTGCGCAATCATTTTCCACCATTCTTGAGCAGCCATTGCGTAGCGCGGCATGTCATTTCATGATTGCCTGCGCTACGAAATCGGGGATTCGGGTATTTTCTGCAGCATATTGCCTTGAAGTGTCAAATCTTGGGGGGTGAGTCATCAAAAACCGTTCAAATGTGTCAGTCGACATCCCATCTAGATCATAATAGGATTCATCCCGCCATTAGAGATAGGATCACACACATGTCAATTATGTAAATCAATCTTATGAGGTAAGGTGGTGCAATTATGTTTATTCATAACTGCATTCAACGTGCCTATTCTATGGTAAGTGTTTCAAAAAACAAAAGGAAGCCGCCCGAATTCTTATTCAAAAGAGAGACTACTGCAAGCGAGCCCGCATTCTGAAAACCGAAGCTGTTGAGTGAATTGTAATTGCTAATTGAGTTCTCTGTGCAAGAATTTTCTGAGCAAGATGGAAAAACGAGAGCATAGATCCGGGAGATGTTTGAGGACTGAACCAGAGGGACTTGACCTCACGCTTAAGGATGAAGGTGTTGCTCGAGCTTTCAAACAGGCCGGTTGCTGGAGGTTCTATGAGAAACTAAAAGGCGGACACACAGAGGTAACCAAAGCTTTTGCTCTAAACTTTAGCGGCCTGAATTCTAAAGTTGCATTATTAGAATTCCCTGATCTCCACAAGTTATCTCTGCTGTCACTGAGATCCCAAGGAGTGGTTTAAAAACTACAAGTTTGATACAACTCCATGTAAAGAATTTCTGAAAGAGCAATATGTCAACGAGGACC
>APFE030911573.1:0-15095 GCA_000404065.3 Pinus taeda | reverse complement strand
AGTCATGTAACATTACACAGCATAATACTTCTCACAAGTATCTCCACCTCTGTTACACACAAACTAGCTTAGATCTGAATCAATCACTGGCTCAAATCTCCTCCGCTGCTTGCCTACCTCAACTGTGCAATCCTGCAAGAGAAAACTAATGAATGAATGAAGCAAACTCGTATTTCCTTGGCTGAACCACGCAATCCTCATTGGAATTACTCAATCCCTTGATTGTGCAAATCATCATGCACAACTATAGTCACAACTGACAACAATTTGATCCTCTAACACCTGTCCCTGCTGAACTGAACATGCACTGACATGCAA
This sequence comes from Pinus taeda, assembly GCA_000404065.3. Classification (NCBI taxonomy): domain Eukaryota; kingdom Viridiplantae; phylum Streptophyta; class Pinopsida; order Pinales; family Pinaceae; genus Pinus; species Pinus taeda. The sequence goes on along the minus strand of APFE030911573.1, from coordinate 14,777 downwards.
CTGAGTTAACTGATGTATTCTATAGTTGCATTATGAGTTAATAACTTGTGAATTAATTAATAACTAATTCACCAAACTCATCTCTAGTCTATTTTCCAGTTAGACTAAATACAACCAGTTTAACAAAGCTAAACTGAACACAACTCCATCAACTGCACCTCCAGTCCACTAAACTCAACTCACTTGAGTTCTAACTGAAGTCCTGCATGCAAATATTAGTCATCCCATAGGTAACCACGTATTCCCTTCTGGGATCTGCATGTACCACATCCGTAGCTCATCCTGAAGTGCTCCAAGAGAATAAGACAAAGTTTATAGTCTAAATATTATTATGAGCTAATAATATTTGACTATTCTATATTTAGACTGAACAGTCACTCCGCTGTGGTGTCACTCCGCTGTGGTCTAAAAATAGAAGTCCATCTTTTTTTTCCAACTTGATCAATCATCCATAAACAACAACCTGCAATCCATAGACATGATCCATATGTCTAAAAATAGACATAGTCTAAAAATAGACTTGCGCCAAAAAATAGCCTGCGGGCCCACTTAGTGAAGGCGACTCCTTTCCACTAAGCTCCATCATCTTGTTGCATTCTCAACAAGCATTTCTTGTTGCACACTTTTCAACAAGGAGCACACCCAGGATTTTTACAAACATACTATAGGGTCGAGAAGGATTTTTTTGGGATGGCCTTAAATATTATATTCATAAGCTTGTGGCAGAATGTTTGGTTTTCCAACAAAATAAAGTTGATATAATGAAGACACCGGGTCTGTTACAACCTTTAGTCATTCCAAGTCAGTGTTGGGAGGAGGTATCAATGGATTTTATCTTAGGTTTAACCAAGTTTGAAGGAAAGAGTGGCATCATGGTGGTCGTTGATAAACTTACTAAGTATGCACACTTTTGTGCATTATATCATCCTTTTAAAGCCAGTACAATTTCTACTACATTTATGGAAAAAATTCAAAAGCTCCATGGAAACCCAAAGATTATTGCAGGTGACGGAGATCACATTTTTAATGGAATTTTTTGGACGAAATTATTTTGTTGTCTTAGTACTCAATTAGCTCATAGCTCATCTTATCATCCTCAATCTGATGGGCAAACTGAGATAGTGAACAAAGTTTTGGAAGGATCTATTCATTGCTTTGTATTTGATAAAAAAATAATGGGTTAAGTGGTTACCTCTAGCTGAATGGTGGTATAACACTTCCTTCCATACTGTAGCAAAAATGACCCCATTTATGGCACTAAATGGATATCATCCACAGTACATCACATCATCTTTAAGAGAAAATTTAAGGTTCTAGAAGTGGAATATCACATCGAGCATCAACCGCAAGTTCTCCAGCTCTTAAAGGATAACCTCACTCTAGCTCAGAATTGAATGAAACAAAAAGAATATCAGCATCGGAGTGAAAGAATTTTTGACGTAGGCAACTACGTATTTTTAATACTATAACCATACAAACAAATGTTCCTTAAGCAAGCTAAGAAGGATAATAAATCATCACCCAAGTACTATGGTCCTTACAAGGTGTTGCAAATGATTGATACTATGGCATACAAATTTGAGATGCTTGCATCTTCTAGGGTACACCCAGTTTTCCATGTTTCATGCTTAAAGAAGGTTATCAATGACAAGGTCCCAGTTCAAATAATATTGTCAGAACTTGATGAGGAAGGGAAAATCATGTTGGAGTCGAAAGTCTTCACAGAAACAAGAACTTGATAGCTACAAAATTGATCAATTTCTAGGTATCTCGTTAAGTGGAAGAAATTACACATTGAAGATTCCACATGGGAGGATGAGAATTTTATACAAAAGCATCCATAACTACTAAAGCGTTGAGGACAACTCTTTTTTTTGAAGGAGAGGGGAATTTTTTTTTAAAGGAGAGGGGCATGTTACGTCCCTATAATACTAATGTATTCCCTTTATTATTATTGTTAGTGTAGCCCCCTTATTTTTATTGTTGTGGCCATGTAGCCCCCATATTGTTAGTGTTGTGCCCCGTAGAAGCCCACTATTGTTATCGTTGTGCCCTTACATTATTTTTTTTACGTAGGCTCTGATTATATTGTGACCCCTTAGACTCCTATATATACCAAGGAGGTCTTGTCATTTGAATCATCCAATAATTGTTCATTTATGTGATGTAAAAGGAGGTTTCCCTCTCCGAGAGGATTATTTTGAATTCATTGATCTATTTCTTCTTCTATTTTATGATTTGGTTACATAACAATAGTGAAATATTACCTTATGCATTCACATTACTAAACTTAAAGGACAAACATACTTAACAAAGATTTAAGAAATACTCATGTACTTATCTATAATTCTTGGGAATAAATTAGACTGTGCCCTATTACTCCCAACTGGTGAACTACATTTTTAGTAGTTCCCCTCAAGCTCTAACTCATTTCTATGAAAAAAAACTCAATATTTCCTTCATAGCTTATACCTCCTTAACCCAAGCAACGTCCTACTAATTTTGGGTTCATGTCCTAAGTCTTTCTCTCCCATTGGCATCTTTCTTCTTTTCAAACTGCCTTTATCTCTCTTAGCTCTTCTTACACATAGTTTCCACCCATGACATTTATCTTTATTCAAGTATTCTTTTGGTGGATTTCTCATCCAATATTATCCATATGATAGAATGGGGGGATTTTCTCTTTTGTTGTCTTTCTTTCCTCCCCATTCTTGGGCATAATCGATTCTAACTGATTTACCAAGGGTATCGCATCATGGGTTTTTATGGTAAATTTGATCATGTTCTCCACTAAATCCTCTAGATCATTGGCTATATGAAGGACTTCATAAAATACCTTCTAGTAGTTTTCCCTTGTGTTAAGACATTTGGAAATATGGTACCCAAAATGAATCTTTCCCATACATAACAATTTTAGGATATTGTGCCTAAGCTAATAAAGAGTTCTTTTAATTATAAGTCATACTATTGTATAAATTCTCCCCACATCTATTGGGTATTATATACGTTGGTGAAGGAAAAGTGTAGGTTAAGATATCCATATGAATATGTAAACAACTTAATTGTGTCTTCTTGGTTTAAACATCATTATTAACTATCTCAATAGTGCCACTTGAGGCTGTCTTTCCACATAGTACCTTGAATGTAATCCATTTGATAAATGGGATAGTTTCCTTCTCTTCTTCCTAGAAGGTACTGAGAGTGAACAAAGGGTCTATGTTATTCTTATGAATGTGACCCATCACACTCTCATGAAAATAAATGATGCTTAAATCTATCCCTATTAGAGATGCTTGAACTTTGATAATGATTATCAACAAACTCTCATGCCTCTAATTGATTACCTCTTATTTCCAAACCTTTAACACTAATAAGAAGTAACCACATGTCTAACTTCTAACATCATATAACAAAGCTATGAGATATAACCCTCTTCCTATTAAATATGTTTGACATTCAATCATGATTATCACTAAACTCTTATGCCTCTAGCTCATTATTTGTTACTTCCAACTCTTTAACATTAATAGAAATAAGGCACATATCTACCTTCCAATCTCACACAACAAAGTTATTAAGTATCATAACCCTAATTAATATCATAACCTCATATCTATTTTATTAAACTTCATTCTTCTTAATCCTTTTAGTATTCTCTATCTTACTAAATAACATAATTTTCCTTTATTCACATCTACTTTACATTCCTCTTAAATTTTTTACATATTCTATCCTTCAAATCCCATAAACCAAATTTAACATTTTAGTGCACATTTAAATTAGATTAAATTAATGCACATTAACATAAGTGGTACATCACTGTACGGCCATGCCATTTCTGTACTGAAATATTGTCAAGGATTTGTTGGATCAACCTCAATCAGATATTTTAGACTAAAAGGAGCGTAGTTGACAATGATCGTTTCAATGGAGCTTTTATCATTCAACGGAGAGGAACCACCGAAGTAATTATCCCAGAGAAGCCATATTTTTTCCGTGAACCTAAGTGACGCGTGATTGGGCAAACCTTGAAAACGGCATGGCTTCACCTCTCTGCCTTCCACTTAAAGTTTGGCCAGTAGGTAACGTCCAGCATTTTTCTTCCCTATACTCACGTCTCACAGAAGGATGGGACCACTCGTGTAATCTTTTCAGCTTTTTCTTTGCCCGTATAACGTTTTGCGTTAGCTGGATTTGGGATGCACATTGAGTCAAGCAATAAAGTTGCGCAGCTTTTCATGGCGTTTTCAGATGTGTTCCGCCAATGAACCATGCATCTACGTTGCCCTCCAGCCCTGTCAAATTCATGGTCTTGTGAATTGTGACTGAAAATAACAGGACCGAACCCTAATTTCTATCTACCGTTGATCTTTTTGTCTTTTTGTTTGGGCACATGGGGAAAATAAGTAGTTGTCGGATTTACGACAATCCAATTCGAGAAATTATGATAGTGTTCTTGTACTTTATCGCTTGTCTGGTTGCTACTTCCTTTCACTGCATTCCAGTTGATTCTGTTTGTAAACTATTGGAGTCATGGTCTCTAGAGTGTTGAGGTGTGAAAGCCTTTGATACTGCATGGTCGCCAGAGGTGTCATTTCTTGAGATATTCTGTTTTATCTCTCTGGGCAGATACCACAGGAGTCATTTCTTGCAACATTTTGTAAGAGCTCAAAGTAACCTATGAGCATTATATATGGTTTATTTAAAATGGCTGGGTAAACTTTTTTTTAAGGCATTTGAAGAATAGGATTCACATAGTTTAAAGAGTTAATTTTTGAATAATTAAGTTTTGGAGAAGTAATTGATGCTTAAGAAATGAAATACAAAGGAAATAGATGGATAACATTAAAAAAGAAAAAATGGGAAATTATATTTCGAAATAGAAAGGAATAAAGAAAATAGAAGATATTATATTGGTTATTTTTGAAATACAAAGGAAATAGATGGATAACATTAAAAATGAAAAAAATGAGAAATTATATTTCGAAATAGAAAGGAATAAAGAAAATAGAAGATATTATATTGGTTATTCTTGAGAAAAATTATATTCCTAAATAGAAAGGAATAAAGGAAATAGAAGATATTATATTGGCTATTCTTGAGAATTTAAGAGTTGAATATTGATTTTTAATTTTTTAAGTTTTTAATTTCAAACAATGTGGTAATTAATGAGCAAATCAAATTCCTTGGTTGTAATTAATGACTAAGTCACATTTATAAGTAAGAGTTCTTAGGTGATGGTGGGAACATCACTGATAGATACATGCTAAGATACATGCTATACATGTTTTTTTGAAAATAAAAAAAATTCTTTTAGTTAGCTTTTTGTAACAAGCTTTTAACATGGGAAAATTTGCTCAAACTAGGTTACTCTCTGCCTAGCAAGTGTCCTTTGTGTAAAGGTGATTCTTAGCCAATTCATAATTTATTCATTTCTTGTGACTTCACATGTTTAGGCATCTTTGAAATTGAAATTTGAGTCCTCTACTATCTCAGGCAAGGCATAGTCTAGAGGCATGCATCCAATCTCAATGATGTCTTCATAGTGTTGTATGGGCCTATTCTTTTGTTCCTAGTCTATTTTATTTTGTGGGCTAGGAACATGTTAATTTACCAAGAAACATCAATCCCTACATAAATTGTTGGCAATCAAGTAGTGAAGCTAGTAAAGAAATATAAGATTGATCATAAGTATGTTCCCGTAAGATCTTGACATCTCATGGGGTTATTTAGATGGTGGCCTACCCTCCAAGTTGTGGGTTTCGGGGTTGTTATCCACTTATGAAAATCACATTTCTCCATTTTCAAATATGCTCTAAGTCATGGTAAAAATTTTGAAGATGAATTTCTAGCTCTATGGATTCTCCTCTTTTAATTTATGGAATCAATCTTTCAAAGTTGCAAGTGTTATGTGATTTAAAATTATTGATATATTGGGAAACTAATAAACCTTAAATACACAATTTCACGATACAACATATTCTTATTTAGATTAGGGATTATATCCAATGTCTAGTATGGTCTTGTTTTGATCATATCTACATAAATTTAAATGTTTGAGCTAACAAGATTTCAAAGGAAGATCTTAATCTCTGGGTTGCGAATTTTCTCATTCGTGAATATTTTGAGGACAGATTGGTCCATGTTATGTTTGTCTCATCATGGCATTTATATAGTGCCTCTCTATAAATAGAAGAATGTTTGATTACGAAATGAAAATATGTCTTTAGATATTTTCTATCCCACTTTTGTAAAGGATATGATTGTATATTGTTTAAGAATGGATAGTTCTAAATCAAGAGTAACTTTTATTTTTTGGTTTCGATATGGTTAAACACTTGAGTTTAGCTAGTTTTCCCTAAGAGGGGAGTGTGGATTATTCATAGGATCTTCTAAACTAATAGTTACTTCTTATGATTTCTTTAGGTTGACACCTAATCATTGGGATTGGGTGAACACTTATAAATAATGTAAATAGTAAATAATGGAAAATGAATAGTCATCAGGAGGTGAAGCCCAAGAGTCACTCCCTCATGTATATAACCATGAGTAATATTAATGAATAAACACAATTCATTTTGAGGAGTTACCTCCTGGGTTGACATGGTATCAGAGCCAGCTCCCAAATTTAGCTTTATGCTCTTGTGTAACTCCTGTTATTTTCCTTCTCTCACTAAGAGTTGTTCCATCTCTATCTTCTATCTGCTTAATGAATACATTTTTTTTTCTCCCGCTCAATTCTCATTTCAGATAGGCTCAGATTCTGCATATCTACACAAATATGTGAGCATCAAGGATATACTCCCTGGATACTCTGAGATTGCAGACATCATAATAGACTTCAACAATGCGAGCGCCGATGGGGATGACATTATCTTAGCAAACAACACTCTTGTGTGAATGGTATGTTGAATTTCTTATGATGGTTGCATGTGTTATTGTGTTACTTTGACTGTTATCTTGGTTGATTTACCCCTCACACCTGTCACCAAATGTTGTTTGAGGCACAATCCTCCAGTTGAATGCTGGTATACACCCCTTAGTGGTATATATCCACCTCGTCCTCGCTGTGAATGCCAACAGTCATGCCATAAATCCGCATACCATATGCCATACCCACTTCGACCTCCATATGCCTTGGCCTCCATACACAGACGGCCCCTCCATACATTGTCAACTACTCTGCACATTTAATACATGGATTGAAAATTATTCACAATCTCATATTGCCTCTATTCGCACTGATAATGGAAAAGACTACACTTCAAATGAATTTGAAAACTAGCTTCGCCAACATGGGATCAAACATCAAACAACTGTGCCTTATAATCCCCAACAGAATGGAGTAGTTGAAAGAATGAATAGGACAGTCCTAAATATGGTACATTCCATGATGTTTTTCAAGAATGTAAAATTGATGTTTTGGGTTGATGTAGTTCTATGTGTTGTATATGTAAAGAATAGATGACCATCTAATGCTATTAGAAACAAGACTCCTTATGAAATGTGGTATGGCCACATTCCTTCGATAAAAAAATTTGATGGTCTTTGGTTCCACTTGTTATTCCTTGATACCAAAAGTACATAGAAACAAACTTGGTGCAAGGAGTCATAAGTGTATCTTCTTGGGGTATTCAAATACCTCCAAAACATACCGTCTCTATGATGAAGTTAATAAAAAGTTTGTTGTATCTAGAGATGTAATGTTTCTTGAATCTTCCAAAGATGACAATGTTGTTGAGCAAAAACTTGATCACTTGGATAGATTCAGACATGCAAAATCATTTCAAGAATTTGATAATCAGAGTCCACATATTGAAGGGGGGATTCCTATGCTGTATCAATCTATGGATTCTTATTCTGAGGCACTCTCTCTCCCACATGAAACTCCAACCACTAATGATATTTTGAGTGATGTGATTGACAAAATTGAGAGACTCAATCTTGATTCAGTCCCAACTCAGTTAACAGAGAAGCCTGGACCAATCAAAAAGGTCCCCCTAAGTGGCCATTAAAGACACTTGAAAGTGTTCATCATGATGAGGTTGGAAAGACAGGAATAAGAAATACAACCAGGAAAAATGGAGGTGATGTCGATGATTCCAATTCACGTGTTAATATGGATGTTTCTTATTATTGTCCACTGAAAGAAGTCACTTCTCATGATGAATGGAAAGAAGCAACGCAAAGGAGTACGATGCCTTTATAACGAATGGAACTTGGAAGTTGTCTGATCCTCCATTGGGAACCAAACCAATTAGCTACAAGTGGGTCTACAAGAACAAGTATAAAGTTGATGGATCACTTGACAAGCACAAATCTAGGATTGTGGAAAAAGGTTTTGCATAGAAGGAAGGGCTTGATTATGAGGAGACATTTTCCCCCACAACAAAATGGGCTACCATTTGGACACTCTTTGCCTTAGCAGAGCAAAAAGGTTTGAAAGTCCATCAAATGGATTTAAAAAATTCTTTCTTGAATGGAGATTTGAAAGAGAATGTTTTTATGTCCCACCCTAGAGGATTTGCAAAGAAGGGACATATCAAACTTGTCAAATCCTTTTATGGCCTCAAACAAGCACCGCGAGTGTGGTATGAAAAGTTCACTAAGCATCTTATGAAACTCAAATTCAAACATTATGATCTTGATTGTGCAACTTTGTTTGTCAAGAAAGTTGGCAAAATAGTTGTATACCTTGTAGTATATGTAGATGATCTTTTGATGACAGGGAACAATGAGAGCTACATTTCATCCATAAATAAGGAATTGAGGAAAAGTTTTGAAATGACTGACTTGGGCTATGTTCACTAATATCTTGGTATTGAAGTAACTCAACATCTGAAAACTATATTCATCTCTCAAAAGAAGTACATTGGAGATCTGTTGAACAGGTTTGGCATGGTTGAGTGCAATCCTCTAACTACTCCAACGAAACAAAACATAAAGCCCACATCCATTGAAGGAAAAGAATATGAGGATGCAACAAAGTATAGACAGCTTGTAGGAATTCTCAACTATCTGACTACTACCAGACCAGACATTTTGTTTGTTGTTGGAATCCTCTCTAGGCTTATGCAAAATCCTTGTGAGGGACAATGGTTTGTTGCAAAAAGAGTTCTAAAGTACTTGAAGGTAACCCAAGACTTTGGAATCAAGTATACACAGGTGGGTGACTTCAACTTGATTGGATACTCTGGTTCAGACTTCAATGGAGACAAAGAAACTAGGGTATCTACTTCATGTTATGCTATGAGTCTTGGATTAGGATTTGTCTCCTGGAGATCACACAAACAATTAGTTCTAGCATATTCAACAACAAATGAAGAATATGTGGTAGCAACGTAGCCAACAAATGAAATTGTGTGGCTCAGGGAAATTCTGGAAGATTTATAGTTAAAACAGGTACATTCAACTCCATTCATGATTGAAAAAACCTTTGCAACAAAGTTGGCCAAGAACCCAAAGTTCCATGATCGAATGAAGCACATCAATACAAAATACCATCTAATTTGACATCATGTCGATGCCAAGACAATCCATCTATGCCATTGTTCCACTAATCAAAAGATTGCAAACATCTTCACGAAAGTGCTTGGAATAGAAAATTTTGAAAGAACAAAAAATTTTGAAAGATTCAAAATGATGCTTGGCCTCACCAACATCCCTTCAAATTAAGAGGGGTAATGTTGACACCTAATCATTGGGATTGGATGAACACTTGTAAATAATGTAAATAGTAAATAATGGAAAATGAAGAGTCATCGGGAGGTGAAGCCCAAGAATCACTCCCTCATGTATATAACCATGAGTAATCTTAATGAATAAACACAATTTGTTTTCTAAAGTTACCTCCTGGCCTAACACTTTAGTTACTCTTTTCTTGCATTTATATTTGTCATAAATCAATTACATAAAATATCTCAACATTAGAAACTAAATGTTTGTGGGATCATAAAGATACAACCAAATAATAACACAACATTTACCTTGGGAAAACCCACATGAGGGAACACCTGGCAACCTTTTCCTTATATAAATTATTCAATTCAACATGACTAGTCAATCACAAGGTCAAATTGACTAGCAAAGTAGACTTGGTCAAACCTGGTCCAACAACCTCCTATTGAAGTCAAACAATTGCCAAAGAACCTCGACCTGATATGATCTTCAATGGAAAAATAAATAAATAATAAAATGGAACAAAATAATATTTTAATTTAAAAAATAAAAAATAAACAAAATAAAATAAACAAAATAAAATAAAATAAAAAATTGGCTTACTTCCACACCATAAAAACTCAGATCTACTACACTGATATGCCTAGAAGTTCATCCTTTTATTTTTCCTTTCTCTTCCTTAGATTCATCCAACACTCTTCCTCAGACTCGTCCAATATTGTGCCTCTAATTCATCTTGTTCTCTACCTCAAAAGGGTCGAAATTACATGTATAGAAGAGATTTGAAATAGTGCTTCTTAGGAGGAGGTCAAGTTCCTTATAAATATACTTTTGGCTAGCTAAATGGGTGACTTTTTTACTAGGGTTGACCTTACTAGGAGGAGGGTTAACTTGTATTGTTTTGAACCAATTTTTTTTTCAAAATTTGAACTATATATTTTGAAAAGGAATTGAAGAACATGCATTAAATTTTTTCTTTTGATAATAGCATGAAGAACATGCTTTATATTTATCATTACAAACACATCAAGGGCTAAAATATTAATTATAAAGATTGACCATAGCTACAAAAATTCAACACTCCCTTTTAGCTAGGGAGCTATTCATAATAACTATCTAGATTTTATTGTGTTGAAAATTTTTCTAAGGAAAGGTTATAAAAATTTATCATCAACATCAACATCATTCAATTACCATAACCTTGGTCAATAACTTTCACACATGGTAAATCAATAGCGTAAAAAATTTATCATAATTATGGTTGGTACCTTTGACCTATGGTGTATTCTCACAATAATCTTGGTTGAAACTCCTAACACATGGTACATCATTAGCATTAACTAGTCGCCATGATTCTGGTTAGTGCCTCTAACCCATGGTATACTGGCTAGTCTTGTTTCACCATCATCCTGTTCAATCTCTTTGACTTGTGGTGAAACCTTATGGACATGCTCAATCCATTTAAGTACTCTAGTCCCAAATCCAAAAGCCTCACTCTATGCCACAATGCTAAATGGTCTCACTCAGCCTATCTTGAGGGTAGACTGAGCCTCATTGATGAGCCTCGTCATTAGGTAATTATATGGGCCTTAATTCACCTCCTAGCCTAGCCAAACCAACTAGTCTCACAACTTATTGCATACTTTTGATTATATTTTGTTTATGAGATGAGTTAGAGTTGGATATTTTGATATGTGGTCTAATGTGCATTTAATGTAGGATTAAAGGATAAAAGAAAGGGATTTTGGCAAAGACCTTGGCCAAAACTCGAATGGGACAAGGGAGAGGAATTATAGGAGGTAAATCCTCCTCATTTACTACCCCTCCATTCAAATATTTCTCGATGAGCTCGGAGTGCAAACAACCAAATCATGAGGACTAGAAGGCAATTGAGAAAGTGAAAGACAAAGCACCAGTTTATCTCGCATTTGCAAGCTGAGACTCCCTAATTTTGAGGAATTCGTTGGATATTTCATATGTATAAGCAAAGAGGCCAAGGACCTCAATAGAATTCAGATTTTTTATTGTAAAACTCTACTCTATTTTCAAGTTGCAAGAATTGTGACAATTTTTTATGTAATCCATTGTTTTGATAATAAGAATGAGTTTTGTTTTGAGCCAACACTGAGTTAGCTCAGAGGGCTGAAGCTCTTGGGTTAGGGCCCAACCCTAGTAGCCAAGGCTCCTCTTTATTGTACATGTATGCTAGCATAGATTGATATTTTAATTGTTCATTTGCTTAAGTAGTTGCATTTCCTTACATTAGTGTAGAGTAGATTGGTTGTATGTTAGTTTGCTTCCATTTGTGCCTTCCTTCAATTAGCAGGTTAGCAAGGATAAAAAGATCATCATAAGGTTATCAGTAGGTGTCTTGGCCTCACCTCCTCCCTCTGGGACCATGACTTGAGGAAGAGCCCTTCAACAACCCTAGAAACACAGATTTCTAGTTCTTGCATGAGCTTTGGAGTTTGTTGTCTTGATTCAGTGCTTGGTTCATTTCATTGTCATATTTTTCCATTACTCTATTTTTGTAATAAGATCTCACTCATGTTATCATTTCCTTTAGCACTTTCATCATGCATAATGTGGGCAATTGATTCATGCTTTTCTAGTTTATGAAGATGTATCTTGTTACATAGTTCTTGAAAGGGACACATGTTTTAAGAACTGCAGGTACTTCAGGAGGTGGTCTAGACTTCATCACCAACATCCATATTCCACCTCATCAACCTTAACCATCTCTTGTTCCACCATCACCCTCACTAGTTTTTTTGTCCTTTTTCATTGAAATTCCCCTAGACACATTGAGTGAATCTAGCCATCTCTTCTCTTGGATATTGACTCTTAAGTGTTCCTAGACCTTCTAACACCATATCCCACTCATCACACATCTTTTTCTAGCATCCCAACACTCCAACACCTCACAATTAGCTCTCGGTTGTATCTTGCAAGTTTCTAGTACATCCTGTAGGTTTTCCTGAAATAGCCTGTTTTAAGGCCGAACTAATGGGGAACCTCTAGGAAGTCACAAGAAGCCTCCTAGGACATTTCAACACCATCCAATCACTACATAAACCTTATAGCCATCGTCAACCACCCTCCATCCACCTGTCACATCCAAAAGAACAATTAGATTGCATGTTGGATTTTACCAAAAAAAGTGAAAACAGATTTAGTTTACTTTTCTTGCTCACATATTAGTATGGTTTGATGCTCTTTACTTATGTAACACTCCATAAACCATCTAGCCATCCTCAAACACCTTCCATTCACCTGCCACATCCACAAAATAGATATATTTTAGTTTTCTTCCTCACACATTAGTATGGTTTGATTCTCTTTACTTCTATAACTTAGATAGCAACATTAGGTTAGCGTCGATTTAGAAATTCTTCTTAGCATAGCTATTTAAATGGTTAATTAGGATATGATGTGATTTAGCATTACATGTTGTTTTATTCATTACTGCAGTAGAGTAGCTCTCTTAGAATAGATTTTCTCTTCTTCCATTAAAGAATCAAGCTTCTTCTAACTCTATAGAAGTTTGGCTTGGAAACCATGGTGTCCCTCACCAGATGAGCAGTGACATTAGGCAAGACATTCAGTTTTACTTGTGCATATGTCACTGTCACCTCCAAGTTTGTATGAACCCCAGGTTGATAAGTAAAGCTGGTAGCCTAGGAGTTACAGCATCCTTGCTGCAATATTTGTGCTCATCATTTTTTGGCGTTGTTTCCAACGAGGTGTCTAAGTAGAATGTGATTACTGCTTTCTTTTCTTCTACTTCTTATCTTCAATTTTCTACCATTATTTTATTTATGCAAAAGTAATCTAGTAGCTTCCTTCCTTTCATCTTTCATTATTTTCTTTCCTTTCCATTCTACAAGTAGACTTTCAATTCAACAAGTAGCTTCTTCATTCTGTTAGTGATTTTTCATCCAATCAACAACTTCATTTTTGCAAAGTAATTTCCAGCTTAAAAAAACTTACAAAAACCAACCCAAAAACATTTCCTTTCATGCCTTGTAGGAATAGGGATAATTTAGGGAAATTCTTGCCGAATACCCCACTGCATCCAACAACCAAACTTATCACTTCTTCGGTGGTTGTGAACTAGAGGAACCTTTAGGTGAGCAACCTGACATATTTGAAGAACCTACACGGGAAGAAGAAGAAGAAGAACCCATTCCTACTGAACCAATGGCTGAAAACTGAAATGACAAAGGGAATAGAGAGAGAGCTGAGGGTGCCTTCCCCATTAGGGAAACCAATAGGGACACTAATATGAAGAATATAAGCCCATGTGCCCTACCTCATTTCCATGGCCTGACCATAGAGGACCCCGACACTTTCCTATTTGACTTTGTTTTCATATGATGAACCTATGACTATATAAATTATGAGCAAAAATTAAAACTATTTCCTTCTACCGTCAAGGATGCAGCATTGCGTTGGTTCATGGGTCTACCTAGAGATAGCATCACAACTTGGGATCAGATGCAACAAGCTTTTAACAACAAATAGCGGGACTAATATAGGTCAAAGGATACTAAAGAATAAATTTTTAGGATGACCATGGGCTAGGATGAATCCTTAGAAGACTATAAAGAAAGATTCCAGCTCAGTTACAAAAGGGCCAAGTGCACACTTGACCTCGAGTCACTAAAGTTGGTCCTGCTCAGAGGAGTAAGGGAAGATCTTCTAGATACCTCACATTTGTTGGCAAGAGGAGATATCTACCAATTACCCTATGAGTATACCAAGACTATCTCTAGAAACCATTCCAGGGCATCTAGGAAAAAGGGTAGGGGTAGTCAACGTATGGCCAGTACATCATCTTCCAACTCATCCATCAAGGGTGAAATTGGAAATATGCTGGAAGATTTCAAAAGTGAGATTATTCAAACCCTTTCCTTGTAATTAGACACCATGAACATCAAAAGGAAGCAACAGGAAGTAGAGAGAACCTTGGCCATCTTTTTCCCTAGATACACCAGGAGGCATCCTAGGAACGAATGTCCATTGAACTGTATTAAGATTTTCTCTATCTGTGAAGAAAACCACTCCACAGATAAGTTTCCTTCTTTAACCAGACTCAA
>APFE030911569.1:76384-91949 GCA_000404065.3 Pinus taeda | reverse complement strand
TAACCTACGTAGTGAATAGGGGGGTGGAGCCCCCCTCTACGGGGTTCGGGGCAGCGCCCCGAAAAAAAAAAATTTTGGACCCTATATTAGGTTGGGCGAACCTACCTATGGTTTTTCGGTCCATAGTTTTGGATGCAATGGTTTTTCAGTCCACGGTATTGGATGGTTCGGCATGTATAAATATGTATTGTAACATTGAAAGGAATATAATGAAAAATCAAGCTGGTAGTCTCGGTTTTGAGATCCAGTGGGAAATCTCTGTGTATATGTGTTTTATGGGTTATGCTCTCGCATTTTTATTTTCTTGTGATTTAGAATTCATATGCAGGTAATTTCTGTACAGGGTTAAAACCTACATGGGGAACTCAAAGCTTGCCAAATAGTAGAATACATGATGCTAACAGACAATCCTTCATCTAATATAGTGCCATGTACTACCATATTATAGGCTTGTACTATGATCTGGAAAGGCACATAAGATGGGAGGCGGAAAGTAGTCAATGGACCCCAATCGAAAGAGACGACATAACTACTTGGTGGGGGTAGCATATGATTTCCCCCATGCTGTACAAGAATAGGAGAAGCAATCTCTTGAACAACCAAGATGGGAGGGTCACACTGTGATTCATGAGAATCTAAGGAGATGAGAAGAACATGAGCAGTATGATCACCACTCTCTCCTAGAACAGAGTGTGAAACTTGTGGTAGGACCAAGTCGACACTCTTTTCGACCAATGGTTGGTCAAGAATAGACACAAGAGATTCTCGCTCAGGAAGAGTAGGGCAGGCAGGAGATGAATCCAAGTTAATCTCTTTACCAATTGGGAGAGGGTTAGAAGAAAGCCTCTGATAACCGACAGGAAGTTGGGGTTGAGGAGCTGTAAGGTTTTCGAAAATTTTGGAAGCTTTATCCATAAGAGGATAAAGGTGAAGAATATGCTCTCCTTCACATAACCTACAAGGGAATCTAATATTTCCCTTCTTCTTACCATTATTAGCTGAAGGCGTAGCATCGACATGATCTCTAGAGGTCGATGGGGATGGTTAGTTCAGGTCTTCAGCACATACCTCTAAAACTATGGGAATGCCAAGACAGTCTCGAAGGAGATGGTCAGCCTGACACAGCCTGCGAGGGAATTTTACCTTCTGCAAAGGATTATAAGGTTTGTCAATGGGGGGTACATTTGGATTAATAGTTTCACAATTGGCCTCTCACTTATTTGACTTCTTCTTCTTCTTCTTCTTCTTCTTCTTCTTCTTCTTCTTCTTAGCCTCCTCGTTACTGGATTTCAAACTTTCACCAAGCGAAGTAGAAGAGGAGGGTGAAGAAATAGGGGAAGAAGGCAAGGGGTCAACCTTAGAATCATCATTATGTGATTCCAATGAAGGAGATGGTAGGGCAGGAGTTGGGGCACTCAGGCCCATCGAGGTTGAAAATAACCATACAGGTAAACCAATGGTTAACACGAGGAGTAACAACGTTGCCATATAAAGAGCACCAGCATTTCCAAAAGAAGGAAAAGGACCAGGATTCCCATCCGAGGGGAACCCTTGATTGGTAGACTCTAGGAACACTGCCATTGGAATCAAATTTTAAAGAAACACTAAGGAAGATAACTTTAACCAAAAATATTTCGTGGGTAGTTAATTCTAAGACACTGAAACAAAACTTTTCCTTTTCATATTTTAAGAGTCAAGAAAAGGATGAAAGGTGACTCTATCATTTTTTATTGGAAACGAGCTCGAAAGGAAAAGCGCTCGAATGACCTTTTAAGTTTAATGAGTCAAAAAGATCAAATGACTGCTCTGGATGATCTAGGTAAAAAGGATTACCAGGCAAGCATGAACTGCAGAATACCTCTAGGTGAACCGAGAAGTACAAGCAGGCAATCTCCCTTAATGTTGTGTTCGATGTATCATGTTTGCAAGGTGGCTAACTCAGCTTCCTATGGATAAAGGATTTCAGCCTAGAGGGGTCTCCCATTATATACTCAACGGTACAAGGAGCACAAATTTATACTAGTGTTGTCTAATGCCGAAGTGAATGACAGATGCTAGGTTTAAAGATGCCATAACACGTCTCTAGCCTAGACCTTATAGATGTGAGCGTTAAGTTTCAATGCTTCCTTAGGTTAATTCAATAAATTTTAACGGTTGATCTTGAATTAGGTTTCAATTACAAGGCCCTACTACTGTCATCTAACAAAACTTCTACATGTAGCTATATGAGAAAAGAGATCTTTGTCTTCGATGAAAATCAACACTAATTGAGGGATAGAGAGCACACAATCAATGCAACAATCAAAGAATGAAATATTTCACTAAGATATGTCATAAATGCACTTAATCTTCCCCTAACAACAAAATAAGTTTCATTTCATTTCCATGTTATGATGATGCAATTCTAGCTTCTCAATAATGCTACTAATGCAATATTTTCACTTAAGTAAACTAGAATGATGTTCTTCTTTTCATAAAATGAAAAATGAATCTTTCACATAAAGCACTTTAATGAAAATTTTCCCAATTCTGAAAAAACAAGCATTGATCAAAGCCAAAGCATGATAAATAAAACTAAAAGCAACTTCTTCTCTAAATCGAACAAACTAGACACATAAATGCTCTAATCCACATACTAAGCAATGTAATCTATGCTTGGAAAGAGAAAAGATACACTCGAAATAAGAGAAAAAAATGAGACTATTTCACTCATTCAATTGAAAATGAAGCAATGAATATGAGTCTAAAGAATGGATTCTGAGGGTCAAGACACACTGGCATGGTAATGTGAGAAATTTAGATTTTTTTCTTAACTTAGAGACCGAAGCAATTTTTCAGCCAAAAGTAGTGCAGATCGACACAACCGGCATGACTTTCAGGCTAAAACTAGCATTGATAGGCATGATCGGTGCAAATGTTTGGACAAAAATAGCATTGATCAAGGGATTAAAAGAAAAAACAAAAAATAACTTCACATAGGGCCACACTTAACACATGATATGGTGGGCTATATCAAGCAAGCACACAAACCAAGCTAAATGAAGCTTTCTGGTCAGGGAGAACATGGTCTAAAAGGCTTATAGGGTCAGAATCATGAGAGAAAAACACACTGGTCAAGATTAGGGACAAACCCTAATTTTCACTTATAGGCATCGGCGCGACTGCCTAACTGACAACAAGCACCAGAGGCTAGTCAGTGCAACTATTTCTCAGCATATCACATTCATTGGCGTGACTATCAGCGGATTAAGTGTGATGATCGAGGGAGCCAAGAAAAAAATAAAAATAAAAATTGAAACAAGGACCAGATCTACTACTATCAATTTCAAACTCAGGCCAGTAAGCAGGAGAAAAGAAACAGAACCAAAGGGAAAAAGTGGAACTAGAAAAGTTCACACGAAATCATGAAATCTAAGACAAAAAAAAGGATTGGTTCCCCAGTATGGTCGCCAATTTGTGGTGAAGTAAAATTATAAGTGCTAACATAAACAAATTCCTCTAGCCCAATAATGGGTCTAGCCACAACTGATACATTCTATGGAATATTTCCTTAGGTTAGAACCAATTAATAGTGCCTACCTCTTAGTACGCTTATCTCGTTTGATTATGTCTTCACTCGCTCGCTCTAGCTATCTCTCGCTTCCTTCTTTAAACACCTGAAACAAGTAAACAACAACAAACAACAACCGTGATAATAGACAAATTGTAATTCAACCTACTTAACAAGTCAAGAAAACACTAATCCATGAATATGTAAGATGAAAAATCATGTAGGAAATCAATCGATAGTTGCATATATATATTATAATATATATATAATATATATATATATATATATATATATATATATATATATATATATATATATATATATATATATATATATATATATATATATATATATATATATATATATATTGAATCAAGAAGAGATTACAACCATTGTCTTGACATTGTCATTCTCCTCTCATAGGACCAGGTTCCCACACACTTCTGCTAGCATTACATGGTGGCCTCAACAAAAATAGTTTTAAGGCTCTTCCCTTTAGGCTTCACTCCAAACCAAATCACACTTCTCCCTCACACAACTAGAGAGCTACAACTATGAATAGCTTGTTGTTTACTCCAAATTTAATTAGCACTAGCACGCCAATACTAACACTAGCTTGTGCTTGGGAAAAAGGTAGGTTTATATAGGATGAATGGATGTGAGATGGAAACTCTTCTCATGGGAGAAGGTCTTATCCCTTGAGGCAGTTCCATCATTATAGGGTAAAGGAGCCCAAACTAACATCCATGACCTGATCTGGCCAAACCATTTACCAGACTTCTGTTACGAAGCTTCTAGAGCTGGAAGCTTCAGCTCTTTATTTAAAAAAATTTATATAAGAGGACTGATGCAAATGGAACATAGCTCAGTCACTCCGATCGGCACTAGGGACAGTGTTAATCCCTACATATCAGTGCAAGGAAGACAAAGACCATTAGCATTGTTCTTGTAAACTAGGCAAAACAGAAGTTTCAGGGGAAATGGTGCAAAAGGGAATTGATCTGCTCATGAAGAGGGACACAATGGGAGTTTCTCCATGAAGGGTAAGCATGTAGGGTTCACTGTAGAGGTCCTCCAAGATCAAGGAATGGGGAGTACAGGGATAATGACAAAATGTTGTGTAACAATATCTATTTTATGTTTTATGCTCTCACCATTGTTTATTTTTTGCTTTTTGAATTCGTATGTAGGTAATTTCTGTATGGGGTTAAAACCTACACTAACCATTTTCACTCATGTATGTGTCACACCTTTTCACATCATTAGAGGTAGATATAGCACACTCTTCCACATTATATGTTCCTATATATCATAATAATGTTCTAGACACATTCATACAACTTAATGCACTTTTTGGTCATAGTCAACATTTGTGTCGTAACTTGTGTTCTAAGTGTCGTAGTGCTACATTTCAGTTGTTGCACTTGGAAATAAGTGTCTCTTTTCTGTAATTTCAAGGTATGATTGATGATCTTAATTCTTGTGCATTCTCCTAGCTTTTATTGATAGCATTCATGTGTGTGACCCATGTTTGAGTCTTATTCGGATGCTTTTCCCTCTCTTACTCTATTGGTCCCATAGTCATTCTGGAGCTCTTATTGATTTTCTTGCCCAATGTAAGTTATGAAATAATTAATCCACTCCCAATTGATGTGGACAGATATTCATGAGCTTCATTGATGAAATCTCTTCCTCCCATACTTTTGCACTAAGCCTTTCTCATGGTCAACTCCCGTGGTTGCACATTAAGAACCTTCAAAGGATAGTCACCTAACACTTGTTGCTTGTACTAACTCACTACACCGAGCCTTGATTAGTTCTATCTTTCATAGAACATAGAGCACTTCTAGTTAACAAAAAGGACCTTATTCACCCCCTTGCAAAATAAAATTGTGCAATGCAAAGGGCCTCCTTCTCTCATAGTGCAGTGAGAACCCTCCTGGAAAAGTGACTTGACCTTTCATTGCTTTCCTCAGCCAAATGTGGAATATTACCTTCCAGTGAGCCTTTCTCTAAACAAGGCATATTTTTGGTCGATATTTAGTCCATGTAAGAGCCACTGCAGCCCTCAACTACACAATCATGGGAGTCTTCCCCCCTAAGAACTATGCATTGTGTTGTTCTAGTGCCTAGTTTGCCTCCACTAGTAGTTGGGATCCCTCAATATGAAATCATATTATCTTTCTTAGCCTCCTTTGTGCATTACATAGTTTTATTCCATTTTGATACCTTACCTTAGTCATTGTGAAGCTGAAATGTGCATTCATTGTCTTCCTCTCCCTTAAACAAGCTCATCAATACTATCTCATGCACTTTCCCAACATGTTGGACTTTGAAGAGCCCCTCCTCATAGCGCATTGTGCAGTTCTAATTAACATCAACCCCTACTGAGCTCAACTATGTGATCACATACAAGACTTCCTCTTTCAGCCCTCACACAAGCCCGTCACAAGCAGCTTCTACCATGAGAAAAGTAGGCATAGAATACATGATTTCTGGATTGATCTTGCCTTATCATGAGTGAAATTCATTAGCAATTGTACCTCCTCAATAGGGAAAGGTAATTCTCAAGGAACATGTCGAGGAGAATAAAAAAAGAATCACTTGCAAAGAAGAATCATCATGAAGACATGAAAATATCCTGGACCATGACAGAAGGTTGACATTTCATGATAACTCAAAAGGTTCCAACATTGATCCAAGACCCTTTGGAGGGTGAAGATGAAGCACAAGTTAGATCTATCATTAAGAATGCAAGATATAGCAACAAGGAGAATAGCTTCGCATTTCCACATCATCATGAAGTTCCATATCATCATTGTCAAGTTATGGCTTATACAAGTGTCATCATAATGTAATATGTGTCAATGGGTCCTTCCACATGATGTGGAATGTAGTTATATATTTTCAAGAAAATGATAAAACGGTTATGTGTGCAATTCCAAGAGTCACATGTGGAATGTGAAAATTCACATGTGGACCAAAGAGTCAATAGAAGATGAAAGGTCGCTTAGGAGTCGAGGAGTCATGAGGGTAACTCAAGAGTCATAGGGGATATGAAAGTTTATTCCTCTTGTTGTAAAAGAAACCTCATAAATTAAGCAAAGGAATTTTGGGGGCTTAGACTTTGGAGAGTTAGCCTTGGCTCCTTCAGCTTGGCATAGGATATTAGATCATTCTTTGGAGAAGCAAGAAGTGACTTAATGTTCCACTACTAGAGCTAGTGTCTCACTATTATAATTGTGTACTTGGATCTTTCACTTAATAATGAGAATCTCGTTGAGCCAACACATTTTCATAAATGCATCATGAATATTGTAAGACTATTATTTAGATGTTTGAGGTATATGTTATGCTCATATGTACTAAAGAAATTTAACTACTTCATTGGATTTGTTGCTTATCTTGTTAAATGTGTGTTTTATTTTCTTTAATGATCATTGTGTCTATGAGAACTATTTCACTAGATAACTAATGAATCTTTCCTTGTTGTTATGTGCCTCTCTTAGGATAGTACTATTACTTTCCTTCTAAAGACTCCCTTTTGTTTCCCCTCTCGTGAAGGCCTCCTTTTACACATTTCAACTAGTGTTTCATAGTGTCAACTTGCTTGTTGATTTCAAAGGTTATGTTCATAATATCTTATGTTATTCATTGCAGCCAAGGAAAACCTTGAGTTATGGTGGTCGAGCTGATACTCCATATGGGCCTCCTAATCCAAATTGTGTGAGGTCTAATTGGAACTCCACATCAAGGATACCCCTTATATGTTGGCAATATACAACACCATCAAAAATCCCCTAAAGTGACAATAATCCATGATACAAGGTGGATAGGTCTTCAATTTGATGCCAAAAATAACCTCAAAGATGAAAATATAATGTACATATAAGTATTTTGGATTAATAACATTGATAGGACCAAGTCCTATAAATGTGCTTAATCCAAAAGACTTATATCTACATTATGGATCCCAAAAGTCTTAGATCTAACATGAAAATATAATGCTTAAAGTTAAAATATGAAAAATCCCTCTAAAAAACCACATGTGTAATTGAAGAGGTCTCAAAAGGATAACATCATATCCAAAATACATGTTTGTCCTTAAAAGGTGAAAAAAATCATCAAAGTGGTATGTCCCTTCATCCAAGGATCATGTATCATCATCAAAAGGTACATCCTCAAGCCCAACATAATCTATCCAAGGCCCACATCATGCATAAGGTACCATGTAATCTCAAAGAGGCAACACAATAGCTTAATAAGGAAATGTATAATATTCCAATGGTGGAGAAGGACCTTTAGAGGTGTTCCAAGTCATCATCAACCTCAACACTTATCATCAAGTGTCCAATATCCATCATCAGTTGGGTGGCATCATTATTGAAATGTGGGATTCATCATCAATGTCCTCAATGGGACCATGAAAAAGTACAAAATCATCAAGAAAAACTAGAAGAATCAAGTGAGATCAATCCATCACGTACACATGATTCAATGAAACATAAGAAGTGAAAAATATTTAATGATTAAGCCATGTAAGTAAATCACATTAGGTATCTTCTTCAAAATTCACACTAGATTATGACCTTATATAAGTTTTTATATTTAAGTATGGGATGGTTTTCAATTACCCTATTATGTGCTTCCAAATCCCCAAGGGAAGAAATAGTTTCTATGTCAACTCTTTAATCAATAGGTGAATGTACTAAGTGATACGGTCAAGGGTGGAATTGATAAGTGGTTTCATAGTCTTATATGCGGGCTATGCAACACCATTATTCATGAGTGCCTTTGTGGATTGAATTCTTTCATTGTTCAAGTTACCCTTTCCTCAACACCACTTTTTTCACCCCTTACTAATCCTTTTCATTTTCATTGATTATCATGTTTAACAAGATTCATTAATTTCATTTAAAAGCCCCCTGAAGTATGGGAAATTCATTACTCATAAGAGTGGGGATTCTCTTTAAGTCACTTTAATTTTTGATATATCATGACATGCATGGGACTGGGGTGATGGCCACATGAGGTGGTAGATATTAAGTTAACTTGTATTTTAATCATAATTCAACCCTTACCACATTTTTCATTTTAACATTAAGCACATGCTTGTAATTAGTTTCTTTTTTTCAATTGCATCAAACTCTTGGATTTTCAAGCCCCTCTTCTCATATGATAAGACAATAAGGGAACCATTACAAGAAACTAAGTACAACCAACTCAAAATATTGGCATAATGAAAAATTAGGATGCACAAAAGGTGTTAAGTATGGAAGTACATGGTCAGACTATCTAAATCTAAGACTTGTATTTGTGCCCCTCCTAGCCAGTGAAATGAAAACCGTCATACTTTGCTACAAGGAGAATATAACCTCCTAGGTAAAATAAGGAAACATGTATAACTTCTAAGGGTCATGATTCATTTTCAAACTTCAGCTTATGATCCTTACCTAGAAGTCAAATACATTAAATATAAACACTTCATATGAAGGAATGACCAATGTATTTCATATGTGATGAAGTAGCATCACTGGATGAGCATGATGATCAAGTAGATGAGCTAAAAATGTGAGGAAATAGGAGACATATTTGAGTTATTTATGTGTGGAATATGATAGTCATCATCTTTGCAAGTGTTGATCATAGAAGGAAGATATATGTTGGATGGTTGAGAGTCTACATCATAGCAGAAACTTTTTCTCCTAGGGTTACCCATGTATATGGATGGGTTGTTGAAGAATCTAGGGCATGTAGAGTTAATTGAGATTCTTCTTCACGGCGATAACTATTTGTGAGGTATTTTAATTTTTTCTTATTAGCATTGATCCGAATTGGATCCATAAGAGACTGTCAAAGAACCATGACTGTATCAGGTCAAGACAAATCGCTAAAGAATTCAGAAACCACGATCAAAAACACCCTTGAACCAGTGGCAATGGCAGCTAGCATGGAACGATGAGGACCTCGGTCAAAGTGCGCTGGCCGAGGCCCATGGGGACTGTGCGGGAGGTCAAAGTATCCCCTGGGAGCCACGGATCAAGAAAGTAAGGAGGTTTTTGATGCGCAATTAGCGTCGGGCTAACAAGGCCGAAATGGGGGAAGCCTGAGCACATGGACGCATGGCGAACTAGAGAACCGTGGGTGGAAAAGGAAAAAAACACTAAACGTACAAAGGCGAGACCCGCACTCTAGAAACCAGCAGTATTGATAGGGGCAACCTCAAACGGAAAGCGGTTTTCGATGGAAGTGGAGCGATCCCACTCAACAACTGACGTGTGGCAAGCGAAGGTGAGAGAAAATCACCGTTGATCACGCGTTATTGGTCAAGAAAGTCAACCGCGCAGGACACACGTATGACGTTGGATCTGGGGGACCTAGATCAAACAGTTGAGATCACGCCTGATGGAGGAAGTGGAATAGACGAATGAATATGCTTCAATTTAGAAGGATTTGGAATACTTTGACCGCCACAGTGGAGAAAAGACTTCATCCACGATGTAACTGAAGAAATGAACCAACAAAGCAAGCTGGCACTATTAGAGGAGGACATGTGGCCACTTCCTAAGCGTTCATGATGACGCCAAACAGGGAACTCCAAGTGCAGCTGCAGAAGGTGAATCGACAGAGGCAGAAAAAGAACTAAATAGAATGGCTAAAAGCCATGAACAGAGACAGCATACACAGCCGTCAAGTCGGAGAACAATTTGAGAGACGAAGAAAAAGGATAGAGAGACCAGAATCCTGAGAGGAGGATGGAATATACAGAGAAAGAAGATAGTGAAGCAAAAGCAGAAAGAGGACAGAGGGCCGAGCTGACTAGAGGTAGCATCAAGCACTAGAGAGCTTGAGAGATTCAAGCCATCCCATAGAGGAATCTGTTCGGGCTGAGCACCACATTTGGATCTTTCCACTGTAGACCAGAAGGTCATATAGCTGGTAGGAAGAAGAAGAGTCTATGTACTCCAATGGCTTGGGGAATCCAAGAACCACCCTGCCAAGCAAAATTGCTTCAGGAGAACTCACATTGAGTCCCTGCATTGTAACTCTCAGCTTAAGGACACAATAAAACAAGGCCACCACTGAAAGCTAGACCGGAGATGTAGCCCTGGAGAATAGGGTGAACTCCTTATTAAAATTCTTGTGTCTTTGTGTTTGCTTACTGTATTTCTCTGCTACCTTTCCATTCAAATGTCTATGTATTGGCAATCTGATTGATCCATTGCTTAAATAACACATAACACACACCAGCACACGAGTCTGTAATACCTTTGTTTAAAAAAATCTTTAACTGAGGTCACTCACAGGGTGATTATCAGATCAAGTGGTATCAGAGCTTTAGGCTGTAAGGTTAGACAAGCTTGTGTTGGTTTAGCTTTGGAATGCTCACTAGATCAAAGCTCAAATTAGGAGAAGGAGAATTGGTCGAAACTAATCCTGAAATTGGGAGAGTCTATCCTCGAAAGACAATGTCAGAGGAAGGTTCTATGGGGCCGGACCCTCAGTTCATAAATAGTTTCCTAGCTATAAAGTCTATGGTAGAAGAAATGTATAGGGACTTTAGAAAGCATAAGGATGAAGATTCATTAGGTTCTAAACAAGATAAAGAAGAAGATGAGTCTCATTCCCATGACCACTCAAAAAGAAAAGGGAAAGAGGAAAGCTTTCTCACACCTCCTAACAGCCCTGTGCATAATAAGAAAGCATCTTTGATTAAGCTAGATGTTAAATTTGATTTGCCTATATATGATGGAGAGCTAAATGCTGAAAGGTTGGACAACTAGATTAGAGAAATTTATGTGTATTGCAGAGTGCAAAACATCAACTCAGGCAAGAGCAAAATTCAGCTGGCAAGCCTATGCCTAGGAGGCACTACCTTGGTTTGGTAGGAAGGTAGAACCCAAGCTGATATGAAGAAACATGGTAAGACCATCTCTATCTGGATTGAATTTGTTGTTGCAATCAAAAATTA
The DNA here is from genome assembly GCA_000404065.3 of Pinus taeda. NCBI lineage: Eukaryota > Viridiplantae > Streptophyta > Pinopsida > Pinales > Pinaceae > Pinus > Pinus taeda. The sequence goes on along the minus strand of APFE030911569.1, from coordinate 80,427 downwards.
GTTCTATCCATTGGCCTACATGCAACAAGCCATGATGAGTTGGCAAACTCTTCGGTAGTTGAAAGGGCAGAGTGTGCAAGGGTATACTGAAGAATTCAAAAAGAGAGAATTGATGTTGGGTATCTCATTAGACTCACCAGAGCCTCTTTTGAAGTACATTGGTGGTCTACACAGCTACATGAGGCATACTATCCTCATGTTTAATCCCACTAGTATAGATGAGGTATCTGTACAAGCCACTCATCTAGAGGCGAGAGGAAAGAATGGAAATCCAGAAGTTGGGGGACCATCCCAACCCACTGTGTTATCACCAAAATAGGACACTGATAGGCTGTTGATCATACTATCTCAGTGTAACTATTTCAAACCAATCTTTTAGCTAAGGCTTAGCCTCCTTAGCCTGAGAGGGCTCTCTCAAAGGGTTAATGATTTTGATTAAAGATATGGATAGATGGCTAACTCTATGGTTTGTGATTGTATATGTTTATAGGTTGAAAGATGAAGGTTGGCTACCATTGGGCTATGGAGTCAAAGTATGTTTCAGTACCACAACAAGATCAGCTTAACATGAAGTCAGAGCATAGAGAGGTTTTATGCATCAACCAAAACAAAGATACAATGAAAGGAAACACAGTTTATAAATACATGAAGGATGTTAGAGCATCATTGATGAGTTCTAAGTAACGTGTATTCATACCACTGCAAGTAAGTGAAAGAGAAAAGCCATGAGATAATAGGACATTAAAAGCTCTCTTTGAATCCTGAGTAGTGAAGCCAAAACATTCTACCTAGCATGGAAGTCAAGGCATTATAGAGTTCAAGTGCAGAAATGCAAATATAAAACAGTGAAACACAGTTAGTTTATCTATGAAGGAAGTCAGAGAATCATTGATGAGTTATGAGTATCATAAGTAAACACCACTACAATGTAAGTATTGGAAGATGCCATCAAAACAAGAACATACAAGAACTCTTTATGAATCTTGAGTTGTCTAAGTAAAAACTCTGCATTAGGTTAAAAATATACACAGTCTGCACATAGAGCAGCAACTGAGCCAAAAAGTCTCCAACCCTTTGCTAATTCGACCTCTTGCTTTATATATAGCATTTACGACATGTATTCCTTCATCCCTCATCAAGAGAATTCGAATTTTCTATGAGTGACACCTATTCTAACCATAAAACAAACCATTAATTAGAACTAACCGTTAACTAGCAGTGCTAGTGACCTAATACAACTAGGAGTGTAACTCCTTATTATTATTACAACAACCTTATCTAAACATTGAAAGCATTATTTGACAGCTTCAACCTCATGAGGTTGAATTTGATGAAGCCTCCCACGTTGTCACCTTACTTCTGATCATAAACCCTAGAAATTAGGGAACATGTTTCCTTGTTTTTAGGTTTAGGATCCTTGAAAATTGGCACGTGGGACAGAGCCTTTATATTCTCATCCATGACATATTTTATGAAACTGAAGGAGTTTTCTGTATTCCATGTTGTCTATAACAAAAACCTCTCTTGGTTGTTTAAAAACATTCTCCTGTTGTCCAGAATCTATCCTTGAAAAACACATGTAAAACAGGAAAAATTTGTTCTTTGAAATTAGGGTTTCAAAGAAAGCTTAGTATCTCCCAACTGAAAACACTTATGAAGAAAGTGAGATAGGTTATTGTAGCTGGAGATTTTATGAATAGAAACATCCTTCAAAATTCCAAAATACCTTTTCTTGTGACCAGAAACGGATCTTGAAAAAGATTTCTCAAACCAGAAGACAAAGCTTGACTTTCAGTAGTTTCATAGCGCAAGTTTAACCATAAATTCCTCCCACCTCATAACTAATTTGAAGAAACTGAAAGATTTTTTTGTAGTTAAGTATGTTAGGAAGAAAAACCTCTTTCAATTTTGAAACTTGAGTTCTCAGCTGCTCAGGAACCCTTCTGGAAGTTGACTAGTAAAAGCAAAAAACGTAGTCTTTTATGCTGAAACAAGCTACTTCAAGGGTTTCCTAGCGCTCTATGAAAACTCCTAGTTCAAAATCCCCAATTTCGTAGCGCAGCCAGTGCAAATTCTAGGTTTTGCACTATGAAAACTCCTAGAGTGAGTTTTGCACTACCAAAACCTTGACACAAGTTTGACACATGGAACTTATGTGTGATGTGGGACCAGTGATAGGCAAGAACAGAGTATTGAACCTATTTGACCATACCAACAAGACTCTCTTTTAGATCTTAGACTCTAAAACAACCATGGAAAGACTAGACCAAGACTAACATCAATCCTTTGGAATCAAACTGATGTCAAACACATGGTGAGGCTTCTAGGACATGGAATGAGGCTGTGAAACTCTTTTTTTTCGAAAAGAGAATGACACTTATTTAGATGAGATGACTCAAAACCTATAAAACTATGACTATAAACAAGGAAAAATTTCCAAAGCTTAGAAACAAAAATTTTAGGGTGATAACACACTGTAAGAAAGAGCAAGGAGAAAAGAAAGTAGAAGTGGAAAGCAAGGAAGGCTAACGCTACACAAAAAGGCAAAGCCTCATGCACTCATTGTAGAAAGGAGGGGCATGATGATGGGCACTTTTGGATTCTGCATCCAGAGCTGAGACCTAAGAAGTCTGAGGGCAAGAAGAAGAAGACTGTTGTAGCTATTCAAAAAGATTTGGGGTCAGACTCGGGAGATGAAACAATTATTGCAACCACAGGGATAAAAGGTAAGAATTCTGAAGCATCTACTAGTAATTCTGCTCAAACTATTATTGATGAAGAACATGAGAGAAAAAGACATGATCTTTTCCATATTCGAGTTATTTCCAAACATCAAAAGATTGATACTTTGTTTGAGAGTGGCTCACAAGTAAATTTGATTTCTGAAGCAGTTGTAAAGAAATTGGGATTAGCAACTACACCTCATAAGAAACCATACCCGTTAGGATGGTTGAATGATAAAGCAAAACTACAAGTGACTAGACAATGCAAACTCATGTTTTCTTTCGGGTCAACATTTGTAGATGAGGTTGAGTTAGACATAATTCCTTTGGATATATGTGGAATTGTTTTAGGAAGTCCTTACTTGTATGATAGAAAGGTTATTTTCTATAGAGCTGAGAACAAGTATCTACTTGTTAAAGATGGAATCGAATACTTTGTAAGAGCTTACAAACTCAAGAATAATTATACTCTCATAAATTCTGGGCAGATGAAAATAATGATAAATTCATGCAAACAATTCTTACTAATGGTTGTAAAGGAAAAGAAACCTGATAAAACCAATGTATTTGAGGGTTGTAATGCTCAGCAGCAAGCTGATATAGAAAACATTGTTTCGGAATATGATGTCCTGTTTCAGGAACCTAAAGGTCTGCCACCCAAAAAGGAAATAGTACATGATATTATTTTTCAGCAAGATGTTCCATTGCCTAACATTGGGATGTATAGGTTGTCTGCTTTAGAGAATGTTGAAATCAACAAGCAGGTGCAGGAGTTTCTCAAGAAGGGATTCATCAGATCTAGCACATCACCATGTGGGTCACCAATCGTTATGGGGAGAAAGAAATATGGCTCGTGGAGAATGTGCATTGACTACCGAGCACTAAATAAGATAACAATCAAAAATCGTTATCCCCTTCCTCGCATAGATGATCTTTTAGATCAATTAAAGGACGTTGTTTATTTCACCAAGCTGGATTTGCATAGTGGATACCATCAGGTCAGAGTTATAGAACAAGATGCATGGAAGACTGCTTTCAAAACAAAGCAGGGATTGTATGAGTGGATGGTTATGCTTTTTGGCTTGACCAATGCCCTTGCTACTTTCATGAGATTAATGAATGACGTACTCATGCCTTTTCTTGATGATTTTGTTATTGTGTATCTAGATGACATTCTGATTTTTAGTAAAACGTGGGAAGAACACTTAAAGCATGTTAAGCAGACATTAGATTTTTTGAAAAGAGAAAAACTTTATGTTAAACTCTCAAAATGTGAATTCGGCAAAACATCTCTAAATTATTTGGGTCATATAGTAGGGG
>APFE030911569.1:63239-76130 GCA_000404065.3 Pinus taeda | reverse complement strand
AACTAAGTTGCAGCAATCAAGGCATTACAGATGGATGGGTTTTCTACAACAATTTCATCTAGTCATCAGATATAAAAAGGGCATACATAACAAAGTTGCAGACATGTTATCTAGACCCATTATAAATGCATCTACCATACTTAATCATAATTATGTGCTACATGAAAGCTACATAGAACAATATGCTCAGGATATGGACTTTAAAGATGTATATGCAACTTTGAGTCAAGGAAAAAAGGTAAAAGAATTGGACTATCATGTGAAGGACCGACTTTTATATCATTGTGGGAAACTCTTCATTCCACAAATAGAGAGAGTAAATATAATTAGAGAGGCACACACTTCTCTGATATCAAGTCACTTTGGGGTAAGTAAAACAGTTACACAGCTATAAAGATTTTGTTATTGGCCGAAAATGAATGAGACAGTTTCTATATGTAAGGGGGTGTATTATGTGTGCTAAAAGCAAGCCTAGCAATAGAAAACTAGGCTTGTACACTCCTTTACCAATCCCTTCTCACCCTTGGGAAAGTGTTTCCATGGATTTTGTTGGAGGACTACCTAAATCTTGGAAGGGTCATGATTATCTATATGTGGTTGTGGATAGGTTCAGCAAAATGTGTATTTTGATACCTTGTAATAAACAGATTACATCTGAACAAACTGCAAAATTATTCTTTGAACATGTATGGGTTCATTTTGGATTACCCACTTCTATTGTATCCGATCGAGACACCCGATTTGTGGGGAAGCTTTCATCAAGTCTGTGGGAACTGATGGACACCCAACTGAAGAAAAGCACAGCTTTTCATCCGCAAACCGATGGCCAGACAGAAGTAGTTAACAAGACAGTGATCCAGTTACTCAGGGGATATTGTAGCAAACATCCTAAGCTTTGGGATGAACATTTGTGTTATGTGCAACATGCCTACAACAGAGCCAAACACTCTTCTACACAGAGATATCCTTTATAGACCTGTTTTGGTTTCACACCAAGGTCTCCTTTGGATTTTGTCTTTGGTAAAGATACCATGGTTGATGGACATAATGATGTGCACAAGGCAACTAGGTTCATTGAACAGATCCAGGAGATCCACCAGGAAGTATAGGAATAGCTGGAAAAGAGCCAAGCCAAATACAAGGCTAGGCATGATAAGCATCGGATGGAGCATAGTTTTCAAGTTGGAGACCAGGTCTGGCTGTATATCAGCAAGGACAGGATGCAAGGTGAAGGTAAAAAGCTAATGCCTATCAGGTATGAACCTTTTAGGATACTTGATAAGATTGGTGAAAATGCTTTTTGCCTTGATCTACTAGCTTACATGCACATCTACTCAGTCGTAAATGCAGATTGCTTGAGATTGTTTGAACCTTCAATGATTGAGGATCCTAAAGAGCAGAGTCAATTGCCTTCTATTAATGACCTGCTACCTAAATATCTTAATGAATTGCAGGAAGACACAATCTTGGACAGGAAGGTGAGGACGACGCGCAGAGGAGATGTTGAGTACCTCAGAATTGGACTTAAAGGTTCGAAGCCGAGCAGTGCAAAGTGGATTGAGATTGGACAAGTGAGACAGCAGTACCCTCACTTAGTCAATGCTTGAAAGAAAACCAACTTTTGGTGGTCCAAAATCTTTTTCAGTGGGAAGGCCATGATCCAAATTGAATTCATAAAATACTGTCAAAGAACCATGACTGTATCAGGTCAGGTCAAAGTAGCCCCTGGGAGCCCTGGATTGGGAAAATAAGGAGGTTTTTGATGTGCGATTAGCACTAGGAAAACAGGGCCGAAATGGGGGAATCCCAAGCACACGGACACATGGCGAACCGAAGAACCGCGGGCAGAAAAGGCAAAAAATGCTAAACATACAAAGGTGGGACCGTCACTCTGGAAACCAACAATATTGATCAAGGCACCCTCAAATGGTAAGCGGTTTCGGATGGAAGCAGAGCGATCCCACTCAATGATCGACGCGTGGCAAGCGGAGGTGAGAGAACACTGTCGTTGATTGCGCATTATCGGTCAAGCAAGTCAACCGCGCGGGACGTGCATATGACGTTGGATCTGGGGGACCCAAATCAGATGGCTGAGATCGCGCCCGATGGAAGAAGCGGAATCGACAAAGGAATACGCCGCATTTTAGAAGGATTTGGAATCCATTTGACCGCCATGGTGGAGAAAAGACTTCATCCAAGATGTAACTGAAGAAACAAACTGACGAAGCAGGCTGGCACTATTAGAGGAGGAAATGTGGCCACTTCCTGAGTGTTCATGATGACGCCAAACAGGGAACTCCAAGCACAGCTGCAAAAGGTGAATCGACAGAGGTGGAAAAGGAACTGAATAGGCTCGGAATAGAATGGCTAAACGCTGTGAACAAAGACAGAATACATAGCCAATCAAGTCGGAGAACAGTCTGAGAGACGAAGAAATAGGAAAGAGAGACCAGAATCCCCAGAGGAGGACAGAATACACAGAGAAAGAAGACAGTGAAGCAAAAGTAGAAAGAGGACATAGGGCCGAGCTGACCAAAGGAAGCATTGAGCACTAGAGAGCTTGAGACATTCAAGCCATCCCATAGAGGAATATATCTGGACTGAGCACCACATTTGGCTCTTTCCACTATAGACTAGAAGGTCACAGAGATGGTAGGAAGAAGAAGAGCCTGTGTACTCCAATGGCTTGGGAATCCAAGAACCACCCTGCCAAGAAAAACTACTTCAGGAGAACTCACATTGAGTCCCTACATTGTAACTCTCAACTTAAGGACACAATAAAATAAGGCCACCACTAAAAGCTGGACCGGAGATGTATCCCTAGAGAATACGGTGAACTCCTTATTAAATTTCTTGTGTATTTGTGTTTTCTTACTGTATTTCTCTATTGTCTTTCCATTCAAATGTTTGTGTATTGGAAATCTGATCGATCTGTTGCTTAAATAACACAGAACACACACCAGCACATGAGTCTGTAATACCTTTGTTTAAAAAAATCTTTAACTGAGGTCACTCATAGGGTGATTATCAGATCAAGCATAGTCATATGTTGATATTATTAGTGTGTGTATTTCTTACATCATCAACAGTTACCAAAATACAAGAGACAAATACAAATGATGTTGGCTTTCTGCTCGGGCCAAAAGCTCTCCCTCTTGGAGAGGAAAACCCACACAAAATTCTTCTTATAGAGATTCCAATTGACGAACACCAAGACCTAAACCCTTGACCTATTAAGCCATTCCAAGACCAATACACCATTCCTCTTCTTCATCACTGCTGAGATCATCATCATTAATATTGCTTCATCAAGGTCTCTTTCACTGAGATATATATTATAACAACGAGATCATTACTACACCTCCATTGTCACATCTTCACTGAGGTCTTCACTGCTTTTTACTGAGATTATTTCTACACCTTTAAAGAAATCATCACTACGACAATGAGATTTTGATATTGAGATATGTATATATCTTTGACAGCTGCACAAAGATATTTTCATGACCAATACTTTATAACTGAGACTCAGATCATGACTTCATCCAAATCATGCCAAAGCATGTTACTGTGACATGTTTATCATTCATATGCCGAGACAGTGTATGTCAAGAGTGTGATAATGTGGAATCACATCCGTGTCAAGACAAATACTATCATCACAAATATTGTGAGCATAATCCTTCCTTGCACCAAGATCCAAATATGTCGAGTATGTTAGTGTGTCGAGAGTGTATCTCTTCATCATAAGTACATGATTGTGTTTCAGAGTTTATATCGAACTAGAGAGTCATAAGATTGTGACTGCATCTTAGAGTGTTTGTCAAGACAATGAGGCTTACCATGATCCTTCTCATCACATGTATGCAACAATGTCTAGTCCTAGCTTATTGTAATCACCACCGTAGCTTCAGGGGTATTCGAAATAGTTTGTTCCTGTAATGCAGATCTCAAACCATCCGAAAATCACAGAGAATTGAGTTCTATTCTTGTTTCTTTTTTGAAGATCCATAGCAGGGTATATATAGTAGTTTCGACTTCATAATAAGCCGACTTGAGCCATTGAAGAGATGTTTCTTTAATTAAGCCGACATGGCATCTTTTAATTTGATTTTGTAGGTCGACATGATTGAGATTTACATCATTTAGCTTGTTTATGTCTTCAGGAGGATTGTGATTGTCTTGGAGGGTTGTTTAGACTAGTATAAATTTACACAATGGCTCGAGAAGAGCTCCTTATACATGACTTTGACTCTTTGATTTTCCTAGACCTATGAAATTATTGGGAAAAATATTGAGAGGGGGGGTGAATCCATATTTTCAAATCAATAACTTTTTATTTTCATATTCATATTTCCATACGCAACTTTAGTGAAAGGAACACGCGTGTATATGTAACTGTTCTTAAGACAACTAGTGTACATCTAGTAAACTTTATGATTCAATTAATTCATCATATGTTTGTCTTTAGCCAGTGAATTAGTACTTTATTAAACATAGATAGACAGTAACCACGTGATGTAATAAAAAAATAAACCATCACACATAAGCACACACATGAACATCAATATTTAAGGTGGAAACCCAATGTGGGAGAAAACCACCTGATGTTGTCCTCTCTGTCTTATTTTTAATAAAAATAAAATATTTTTACAATCTTGTATTCGCGCAGACTCATACCAGTACATAGGCACCCACCTGCAGGAGGATACAACCTTCACTCATTCTCCAGCTTCTACTGGAAGGGAGATACAACCCCCTGATCGAATTACCTGCTACTACTAGAAGGAAGCTTCGACTTCCTCACTGAAGGCACCAACCCTTAGCATCCTCCATGGACCATGTTTCATCAAATTTTCAGACTAGATTCACCTAATTCAACACATCATAACTTGTAGGCCATGTTTCATAAAATTTTCATACTAGACCCATTATCATCACTTAAGCTCAATATCAAATTGTATCTCATCACTGCAACACTGCCATTTATCTCTAACACAACCAAATCATTCAATTATTGAAACCGAATCATTCAATTATTGAAACCCAATCATCCATCATTGAAACTCACTCATCAATATCTGACATAACTAAAACCCAAATCATTAATCTTTGAATCAACCAATCACTGAAACTTCTGACATCAATCCTTGACACAATTGAATCAATCATTGATAACCCAATCATCAACATCTGACATAACTGAATCATTCATTCAAAACCCAATCAACCAACACTTAATAAAAATTCAACTAAAACAATCAGATCACTATAACCAGTGCCCGGAACATTGCATCAACAACCAAAACCAATTGCAATCTCATAAAATCATATGTCAGAATGTATATGCTACTAAAATGAGGACAACCTGCATGTATACGCTACTCTCTGTAACCCAACCTGCCTATTCCTCTAAATATACTGAATCATAAAACTTTTGAACCAAAAAGTATATTAACCAAAGACATTCTGAAGATCTATTGTCATATTACAAAGTTCTAAATAGATAACAACAAAGATCACCCTTCTTACTTAATCAATCCGTCAGCCAGACTCAATACAATTAGTTTAACTTCAAATCTAATGAATACATCATTGACAAATAGCAGTAAAACAAAAGCACTGATCAAATAGATTAGTTATTTCTAAACAACTGGCCCTTCCTCTACATACACTACTTGGAAGTGCCAAATCTACGTGTATACGTGCCTTCATTGAGGCGAACCTGCTTATAGATCTACAAATAATGACTTATAACTTCACAGCTTTTTAAGACTTCATATATACCCATATCATAGCATTTAAATGATTAAACATGCATTAGCACTTAGATCTAGCTTATCCATTATCAGATCATACAATGATAAGTCATTTCAGGTCTCATGATCCTGATACGACATTGTATCCAAGGGTGCACAAGATGTTTCAGATCTATATCATAACCATATCCCTTGCAACACAAAATATACTTCAAATAGAAGTATTCATGAAAATACCCTTTCACTTGCACATTTATCTCTTTGATATTCTCCTCCTTATAAAATTAGAGCCTTTGTCAATACCATGCACCAAAACAACACTTAGAACCTATGGTATTCTTAGACAAGATCAAGTAACCATTATTCCACTCAATATTGTGGGCTAATACCATGGTATGGAACCTTGGTATTCTTTAACCTTAATTTTCCATCCCATACGTGCTTTTCCTTCTGTGCAACTGTGTGCATATGTATACACACATTTTTTCTATGTAACTGTGTGTATACACGACTTGGACTAGGTTCAACAATGTATACAACTTAAAACATTCTCTTTCCTCAATTTCTTGATTCTAATCTAATTCCTCTAAACTATCATGTGTTATGTCATATCTGTAAACACATCATGTTAGCTTTAAAACTTTTCATGCTTATGAATTCCATTTCATCAAATAGGTTTCCATCAAGGACAACTCAGCAGGTAGGTTGTTATCAAGGACAACACTAACAATCTCCCTGTATAAAACTTATGATTATGAGCTATAAACCTTTGACCATCATCATGTTCCATCATTATGTTCTTCAGTGCCATTACTTTGTTACCTCTAAATTGACCTGTTACAATGTGAGTTTCCATCGTACATCATTTTACCATTTTTGAACTGACCTGTTAATACATCTGGTTATCATATATGTGATTTTCCATCAAGGACAACACATGTACCATAATTCCAACAATCTCCCCTTTGGACTTGATGGCAACCAAATTGGTGTTGATCACTTCAAGTTGTAGAACCTATTAGCTATAGCAAACAACACCAAGATACTCTCCCCCTTTTACATCAAGGGCAAAGGGAGGACTAAGATATTCTCCCCCTTAATACATGCTGAGATGCACTATACTATCCATGATCCCCCTGAGCACATGTAGAGTCTACAGAAATATTTCTCAAAAGAATAACATGACTCAATGATCCAAAATGGATCCAGTTTTTCCTCCAGATCAAAGTCATCAAATATAGATGAAATTGGGATCCAGTCTAATTGCTCGTCTATATGATTCCAATAGTGTGAACGGCACGTAAATCTGAGTCTAGATGAAGAAGTTCAATCTAGTCAAAGTTTTCGAAAAATTAGGGCAAAAAAGTCAAAATTCAAAAGTCAATGGTCAACGGTCAATGCCTACGTCAGCAGGGACACATGTCAACCCAGGAATGAGCCACGGGTCCTAGATGATGTCAGCGGAGGAGGTGACATGGCAGATTGTGATTGGTTCATATGGGCCAATCTGGTGTTGACACGTGGCAGCCTGGATTTTTCCCAATGTGGCCTTATTTCAAAAATTTTGGGGATCAGGGAGGATCAAACCCCTGACCTCCTGGAATGGCTACGTTTTCATTGGAACTAGCTCACCTGATGAGCTACCACAAGTCTTGGTAACATAAGCAAACAGGTTATATTTATTGTGTATCGTGTTTTTCACCAGAAAAAGGTCGGACGATCGAGGTCAACCCCACGACTGCCGGACCTTTAGAATTATCGTTATCATATAGTTCGAAACACATTGCAATATCACACATTCACCGCAAGTCACAACAACATGTGGTATATTAATACCATGTGATTAATGTTTAAACTAACGAATATATCATATATCGCCACCAAACAAACCATATTCGTTGTAACAACATAACCAACGACGGAATGGTTGGGCGGGGGTTTCGAACCCTCGACGTACAAAAACCATATATCTACAACGCTTTAACACACCTCCGCTAACCAACATTTCAAGGGGTGGGACTTGGTTAACCAAGCCACCAATATTTTATGTAAACAGTTGCAGGTGCTGAAACCGCCATACCACCAGCGCGTAGACCGAGGCAGTTTGGAGCAGGCCGAGGTGGTTTTCTGTCGCAGAGAGTGGTTTTGCGAGGACAGAGGTAGTTTTTGACCATTCCAGGGGGTCTAGAGGTCAGAGTGACCAAATATGGTTGATTTTATACTCGTTTGACTCGAAACTTCAAGCTAAACGCAATGGAGAGGTCCATTTTCTTATTTGAGACTCTGTTTTTGAGTTCATACCTGTAACAACATTTTGAATACAAAATAAATAGGTCAATACTGGAAGCTAAAGGACCAGGAGACGTAGTCAGGAAGTCTGGTGAACTCCTTTATTAAATTTTGTTGTGTTGATGTGTTTGAATGTGTTTTCAACTTGTTTATGTGTTTATGTTATTTGCAATCTTTTCAATCTGTTGCACTAAGTAACATAAGAAACTTCACATAAAGTCTATAATACCTTTTTCATTAACGGATCAAATGGTATCAGAGCAACAAGGTTTTTAAGTTTTGACAAATTTTATGTGAATATTTGAATGCTTACTAGGTTGAGGCTCAGACGAGTTGAAGGTGAACTTGTTGATGCAAATCCAAAGATTGGAAGGGCCTTTTCACACAGAAGGATGGCAGATGAAACTTCACTTGGGTCAGAATCCCAATTCTTAGATAGTTTCATGACGATACGTGCAATGGTGGAAGAGATGTATCGCGATTTTAAGAAGAACAAAGATGAAGACACTTCATCACCTAAAGATAAAGAAGATAAGGGAAAGGGAGAAATGCTTCCTCCACTATCTCCTCCATCATCACCATCATCATCATCCTCTTCTTCTCATAAATCTATTCCTTCTAAGAAACAAAATAAGAAATCCTCTTTGATCAAATTAGATGTAAAATTTAATTTTCAATTTATGATGGAGAACGTAACACTGAAAATCTTAATAATTGGATAATAAAAATTGAAGTGTATTACAAGGTGTAGAAAGTTGTTTCAGAAAGGAAGAAGATCCAACTTGCTATCCTAATCCGAATTGGATCCTTAAACATTTCCATGATTGTTTCAAATTATGTTAGGCTTCAAAATCTTATGAATAATGAGCTTATCAGAAATGACCTCTGGACAATGGAAATTTGTGGCCAACATGGAACAACGAGGACCCTCGATCAAAGCGCACTGACTGTTGGCCCATGGAGACTGTGCATGGATGCAAATTCAAAATCAAAAGCCCAAATCCAAAAATAGAGGCAATTTCTCAGGGAAAAACTCTCATTGAAGGAAAGCCCCAAGCGCTTGATCACGAGGAAAACAGGAAACCATGCGGAAACCGTCAGAAGGTGGGTCCCACACCCAAAACCGGCAGGATATCGCATGCATTTTGAGTGGTAAGTGGGTTTGGCCGAGTTCAGCATGATGCCACACACCGGGTGACAAGCGTCCAACGGATGAGAGAGAAAACCGCTTACATCGCAGGAGTAATGGTCAAGAAACTTACTCGCACGATATAGATGAAGACCGTAGGATCTGGAAGCTCCAAATCAATGGCGAAGAATCAACCCGATGGAAGACCAGATTTGATGGGGAAATAGACTAAGGTACATGAGATTTGGGGTCTGAAATGACTGATGAGTTGGCAGAGGAATCAGTTTCGCGAGAAATCTTGGAGCAATAGAAATAACGACCGTTCAAAGAGAACTGACACTCAGTTCGTGAGGAAACGGGTGGCCACCTCTCTGTGAAGAATTACACATCGATGATGATGCAGAGAAGGGGAATTCCAGCAGATAGAGGCAGGTGATCCAGAGAGCTGGGAAGAAGAAATGAACAGTTAGGGAGCATATTGGCTTTAAGCCATGAACAGACAAAGAGTAGAGGAGACAAAAGTAGAGAAAGAAGTGAATTGCAGAGAACAGAGAATCTGAACTGACCTGTAGAGCAAAGGCAGCATCGAGCAGACAGAACAGAGAGATTCTGAGAGTCTATGAACTCCAGAGAAGGCTTGAGAGGCTCAAGCAACTCCTCTATGTATTCCTGTTAGGTATTGAGTACCAAATTGGACTCATACAACTGAGACCAGTTGAGGTCGAGATTCAGTAAGGGGATTCTGTGTACTCTAGAGACTTGGGGGATCCGAGTACAATCCTACTGATCATTCTCTGTTAAGTGAGACTCAAATTGATCTCCTTATTGTAAAATCTCTGCTTTAAGACACAATAGCAAGGCCACCACTGAAGGTTGGACTAGGAGACGTAGGTCGGGAGGATTGGGTGAACTCCTCATTAAATTTCTTGTGTTTTTGTATTTTCTTACTGTGTTTCTCTTACTGTTTCAAGTGCTTGTGTATTTCACAATCTCATCAATCCATTGCTTAAAATAACATAGGCACACCCCAGCACATGGGTTTGTAATACCTTCATTAATTAACTGATATCATTCATGAGTGATTTTCAGATCAAGTGGTATCAGAGCTTCTAGGTTGTTTAAGGTTAGACAAGCTTGTGCTGGATTTTTTTTTTTGAATGCTAACTAGATCAAAGCTTAAATTAGGAGAAGGAGAGTTGGTCGAAACTAACCCAGAAATTGGAAGAGTCTATCCTCAGAAGAAAATTTCAGAAGAAAGTCCCTTGGGACCAAATCCCCAATTTATAGATAGTTTCCTGGCCATGAGGTCCATGGTAGAGGAAATGTATAAGGACTTCAAGAAACATAAAGATGAAGATTCATCAGGCTCCAAACAAGAAAAAGGAGAAGAATCTCTCCTCCATGACCACTCAAAAGGCAAAGGGAAAGAAGAAATCTTTCTCACACCTCCTAATAGCCCTAAACAGAAAAAGAAGACATCTTTGATTAAATTAGATGTTAAATTTGACTTACCAATATATGATGGAGAGTTGAATGCAGAGAAACTAGATATTTGGATCAGACAAATTGATGTTTATTGTAGAGTGCAGAGTATTGACTCAGACAAAAGTAAGATTCAGCTGGCCAATCTACGCCTCGGAGGCACTGCCTTGGTATGGTGGGAAGCCAGGACCCAAGCTGACATGAAGAAACATGGTAAGATTCTTTATGTCTAGAGTGAATTTATTTCTACAATCAAAAAGAAGTTCTATCCACTAGCTTACATGCAGCAAGCCATGATGAGCGAGCAAACTCTTCACTAATTGAAAGGGCAAAGTGTAAATGGTTATGCCCAAGAATTTAGGAAAAGAGCTTTGATTCTAGTATTTCATTACACTCACCTGAGACTCTGTTGAAGTACGTAGGTGGTCTACACAGCTACATGAGGCACACTATCCTCATGTTTAATCCCACTAGTATAGATGAGGTATATGTTCAAGCTATGCATCTAGAAGCTAGAGGAAAGAATGAGAACCCATAAGTTGGAGGATCAGCCAAGCCCATTACAAGCAAGAATAAGGAGAAAAGAAAACAGAAATGGAAAGAGAGGAAGGCCAACACTGCACAGAAAAGCAAGTCTTCATGCACTCACTGTAAGAAGGACGGGCATGATGATAAGCATTGTTGGATTCTGCACCCGGAGCTGAGACCTAAGAAGTTCGAGGGCAAGAAGAAGAAGACTATTGTAGCTATTCAGAAATATTTGGGGTCGGACTCAGGAGATGAAAAAACCATTGCAGACACAGGTATAAAAGGTAAAAATTCTGAAGCAACTACTAGTAATTTTGCACAATCTATTAATGATGAAGAAAATGAGAGAAAAAGACATGAGCTTTTCCATATTCGAGTTATTTCCAAGCATCAAAAGGTCGATACTTTGTTTGATAGTGGCTCACAAGTAAATTTAATTTCTAAAGCAATTGTAAAGAAGTTGGGATTACTGACTACACCTCACAAGAAACCATACCCATTAGGTTGGTTAAGTGATAAAGCACAATTACAAGTGACTAGACAATGTAAACTTAAGTTTTCCTTTGGGTCAGCATTTGTAGATGAGGTTGAGTTAGATATAGTTCCTCTGGATATATGTGGAATTGTTTTAGGAAGTCCTAACTTGTATGATAGAAAAGCTACTTTCTATAGAGCTGGGAACAAATATCTACTCATTAACGATGGAATCAAATACTTTGTAAGAGCTCATAACCTCAAGAATAATTATACTCTCATAAACTCAAGGCAGATGAAACGAATTGTAAATTCATGCAAACAATTTTTACTGATGGTTGTAAAGGAAAAGAAACCTGATAAAACCAATGTATTTGAGGACTGTGATGCTAAACAACAAGCTGATTTAGAAAAAGTTGTTTCAGAATATGATATCTTGTTTCAAGAACCTAAAGGTTTACCACCCAAAAATGAAATAGTGCATGATATTAATTTGCAGCAATATGCTCCATCGCCTAACATCAGAGTGTACAGGTTGTCTGCTTTAGAGAATGCAGAAATCAAGAATCAGGTGCAAGAGTTACTCGAGAGGGGGTTCATTAGACCTAGCACATCACCATGTGGGTCTCCAATCGTTTTGGTAAGAAAGAAAGATGGCTCGTGGAGAATGTGCATTGATTACCGAGCACTAAATAAGATACTGATCAAAAATCGTTATCCCCTTCCTCACATAGATTATCTATTAGATCAATTGAAAGAAGCTGTTTATTTTTCCAAGTTAGGCTTGCATAGTGGGCATCATCAAGTCAGAGTTGCAGAGAAAGATGCATGGAATACTACTTTCAAAATAAAGCAAGGATTGTATGAGTGGCTGGTTATGCCTTTTGGCTTAACTAATGCTCCTACTACTTTCATGAGAATAATGAATGATGTACTCGGACCTTTTCTTGATGATTTTGTTATTGTATATTTGGATGACATTATTATATTTAGCAAATCATGGGAAGAACATTTAAAGCATGTTAAGCAAACACTAGATGTTTTGAAAAGAGAAAAACTTTATGTTAAACTCTCAAAATGTGAATTCGACAAAACATCTTTGAATTATTTGGGTCATATAGTAGGGGGTGGTGAATTGAAGATAGATCCCTCTAAGGTGGCAGTCATTGTAAACTGGCCTAAACCCAAATCTACTATAGAAGTTAGAAGCTTCTTAGGAGTAGCACAATA
>APFE030911569.1:0-63219 GCA_000404065.3 Pinus taeda | reverse complement strand
GAGTGTGAAAAAGTGGAAACATTACTTAATGGGCAAAGAGATAGTTATACATACTGATCATCAACCACTTCAATATCTACACTCCCAAACTAAGTTGCAGCAATTAAGACACTATAGATGGATGGGTTTTCTACAACAGTTTCATTTAGTCATCAGATATAAAAAGGGCATACACAATAAAGTTGTAGATATGCTATCTAGACCTATTAGAAATGCATCCACTATACTTAAGCATAATTCAGTACTGCATGAGAGCTACATTGAACAATATGCTCAAGATATAGATTTCAAGGATGTTTATGCAACTTTAAGTCAAGGCAAATGAGTAGAAAAATTGGATTATCATGTTAAGGACCGACTCTTGTATCTTTGTGGGAAGCTATTCATTCCACAAACTGAAAGAGTAAAGATAATTCGAGAAGCACATACTTCTCTAATATCAGGTCACTTTGGGGTAAGTAAAATGGTTGCACAGTTGCAAAGGTTTTGCTATTGGCCAAAAATGAATGAGACAGTTTCTAGATATGTAAGAGGGTGTACCATGTGTGCTAAAAGAAAGCCCAGAAATAGAAAACTAGGCTTGTACAGTCCACTGCCAATTCATTCTCATCCTTGGGAAAATGTTTCCATGGACTTTGTTGGAGGACTGCCTAAATCTAGGAAAGGTCGTGACTGTTTATATGTTGTTGTGGATAGGTTCAGCAAAATGTGTATTTTGATACCTTGTGATAAACAAATTACAGCTGAACAAACTGCAAAGTTGTTCTTTCAGCATGTATGGGTTCATTTTGCATTACCCACTTCCATTGTATCTGATCGAGACACTCAATTTGTTGGGAAGTTTTGGTCGAGTTTGTGGGAACTTATGGACACCAAACTAAAGAAAAGCACAGCCTTTCATCCACAATCAGATGGCCAGATAGAAGTGGTCAACAGGATAGTGATATAGTTGCTCAGAGGCTATTGCAGCAGGCATCCCAAACTTTGGGATGAACATTTGTGTTATGTGTAGCATGCTTACGACTGAGAAAAACATTCTTCTACACAGAGATCTCCTTTTGAGACCTGTTTTGGTTTCACACCAAGGTCTCCCTTGGATTTTGTCTTTGGTAAAGACATAGCAGTTGATGGACACAGTGATGTGGACAAGGCAAATAAGTTCATTGAACAAATCCAAGAGATTCACCAAACAGTACAGGAACAGCTGGAAAAGAGCCAAGCCAAATACAAGGCAAGGCATGACAAGCATCAGATGGAGCATAGTTTCCAAGTTGGTGATCAAGTCTAGTTGTATATCAGCAAGGATAGAATGCAAGGTGAAGGTAGAAAGTTAAAGCCAATAAGGTATGGACCTTTCAAGATACTTGAGAAAATTGGTGAGAATGCTTTTTGCCTTGATTTACCAGCTTACATGCACATCTACTCAATCGTTAATGTAGACAGCTTGAGACTATTTGAACCTTCATTAATTAATGATCCTGAAAAGTAGAGTCAATTGCCTTCTATTGATGATCTGTTACCTGAATATCTCAATGAATTTCAGGAAGACACAGTTATGGACAGGAAAGTGAGGATGACGCATAGGGGAGATGTTCAGTACCTCGGGATTGGACTCAAGGGTTCCAAGCCAAGCAATGCAAAATGGATAGAGATTGGACAAGTGAGACAGTTATACCCTCACTTAGTCGATGCTTGAAAACCAACTTTTCATGGTCCAAAAGATTTTCAGTGGGAAGGTCGTGATCCGAATTGGATCCTTAAACATTTCCATGACTGTTTCAAATTATGTCAGGCTTCAAAATCTTATGAATAATGAGCTTATTAGAAATGACCTCTGGACAATGGAAATTTGTGGCCAGCACGGAACAATGAGGACCCTCGGTCAAAGCGCGCTGACCGTTGGCCCATGGAGACCACGCATGGACGCAAATTGGCAATCAGAAGCCCAAATCCAAAAACAGAGGTAGTTTCCCAGGGAAAAACTCTCAGTGAAGGAAAGTCCGGAGCGCTCGGTCACGAGGAAAACAGGAAACCTACAGAAGGTGAGTCCCGCACCCAAAACCAACAGGATATCGCATGCACTTCGAGCGGTAAGCGGGTTTGCCCGAGTTTAGCATGATGCCACACACCGGATGACACGCATCCAGTGGATGAGAGAGAAAATCACTTACATCATGTGAGTAACGGTCGAGCAAATTACCCGTACGATATAGATGGAGACCATAGGATCTGGAGGCTCCAGATCAATGGCAGAGAATCAACCCAATGGAAGACCGGATTTGATGGGTAAATAGACTAAGGTACATGAGATTTGGGGTCCGACATGACCGATGAGTTGGCAGAGGAATCAGTTTCGCGGGCAATCTTGGAGAAATGTAAATAACGACCGTTCAAAGAGAACTGAAACTCAGTTCATGAGGAAATAGGTGGCCATCTCTCTGTGAAGTTGTTATCAGGAAATATAGTGTCCATTCAAAGCTTCTAGTCCCACTAAGAGGGGTAGCTATCTTAGAAACAAAAAAACTAAAGTTACTTGTATTTTCCTTTATGAGAAGTAGATGAGAGAGAAGTAGAGAGTACCAACCTCAGTCTTTAGCTTGGCTCCTTGCCTGTTTCCTCTCCCCTATGACAGATCTTTACCGCTCCTCCCTTGCTTGTCCCGCTTCAAAGAGCACCTGTAAAGTCAAAGCAGCATGATACCATCAAATCATAGAGATCTACAATCATAAATAATATAGGACCAGATATATATTTACCACATAAATACATATATAACTCAAACATACAAGAATGTGGAGGAAAACTCAAATAGCTTTATTGATAGAAAGAGTAGAAGAGAGGATTACAACCCATTGATCTGACCCAGCGTCATCGTCCTAGCATGAAAGCCCTTCTTCACCTCATGAAAAGCTTAGACCCAACACTATGATGTTCCATAAATAACCTAACAGCACTTCCTTACAAAATACAAGATTCCAGCCCCTGGATCTCTAGGATGAGGGATCCATATATAGATGTTTGCAGGGGGGTGAGTTAGCTTCTGGGATTTTGATTAGTTTCCTCTCTCTAATAGTTCTTGGTTCCACTTGGAGACTCATGATCTCTTACTCATCCCTGGGCGAATTTAGAGAGGTAAGTGTCACAGGAGAAGTTTTTGGAAGATTCCATGATCATCCACCTTGCAAATTGTCTCTGCCATTTGTCTACACTCGCCCATCACACCCTACAGAAGGGATTTTCAGTATGCATCACATTTTTTGCATGTGTTAGCTGAGATGCATCACGCCCTTAGCACTGAGTAGTCTGTATGGTCCAATTTTGACCAGTTCTGAGCAGTTTTCCATGGAGAACTTCTAGGAGATGATGTAACCAGCCGACCTTGTTCCTTTAGGGTGTGAAACTACACTTTTAGGGACTCAGAAGCCCTTGGTTTATGGACATATATGATTGGGGTTACAGTGCCCAAATATGTCTATAACAGTTGCCCCCTAAAGCATGAGGTCGTAAATCTTTTGATGTCGGGTGAAATGATTTATCATGAGGATCCGAGATTTTTTCGAACTGGAAGGCGAACTGTAATAAGATACAGTACAATACATTATCTTCATAATATTTTCATGATCTAGCTGAGGTGGGCATTCCCATGCTCACCTTTATAAATTCATTCTCATGTACACAGGACAAACAACCGTCTGTGTGGCAGACTGATGATTCTGGTAGAGCCATCATCCTTTGGTTTGGATGATTATCTATGCAGCAATGATGTACATTTGATGTCTTTATTTTCCTGAATATATCGCAGCCCGGATGGATGAAACTAGATCCAGGGTCTTCAAACTTGTTCAATCTTCACCCGAAGTACAAGTCGATCCATGTGAAAAGATGTTCTAGAGTCAAACATGGAAAGACATTGCCTGATTACCAGCCAATGATGTAAGATGTTAACAGGCGCGAGAGGAATCACCAATAATGATGATGACCCTCAAGGTACGAGAGTAAAATTCACGTGGTGTGAAAATGGGACTTGGCATCGAAAACCACGCAAAATATTTTGGTTGAAGGCCATTGATGTAAACCTGTCGCTGGAAGTGAGAAACTTGCCATTGAGGCATGCAAGCTTCAAAGTACTGAAAGGGTTGTTCCTAGATCAACTTCTTGGATAATGAGTTGATGTCAACAAGAAGTGACCCATCATAGGAGGGCATTAATCAATCCCACATCTACGACACGAAATGGAGCAAATGATTTTGTGGAGGTGAAAACGATCTGATGATACAGGGTTTAGGGTGGCGGTCATGAAAGAATGAAGCGTGAAGGTATTGCAACGGATGAGACACAAGTTGGGTTGGCGAATTCTCTGAGTGACTTCTCTTGAATATATCAATGACACTGAAATGGATTGGTAGTGTTAACCCCAAAAATGGATGGTATGGTGGACCAATGGTAATATGACCAGTGAACGAAATAACCCAACCAACTCAATCATGGTGATGGAGTGAAAGTGTCATGTTCAAGAGCAACTTGCTACCAATAAAGTTTCTTCAGGTTTTCTTCCCAATTTTTCCCCAGTCATTGTTGACCAGTACCTCTTTATTTTTGTCAAGATTGAGGAGGATAACATATGCTTGTTCTATAATTTTCCCTTCAGGAAAACTCGTCGCTATGTTTTAACGAGCCTAGCGACAGTGAAACTCGTTCTTTTCTGCATGGACAAGTTTGTCGCTATTGGTTTTAACAAGTTTAACGACAAATATAACTCGGTCATTTTTCAATTTTAGAGAGTCTGAAAAGGAACGGAAAGGAAACTCCAATAATCCTTTTTTGTTAGATAATCCCTTAAGTCTGAAAAAGTATAAAATAATACGAAAGGGATGAATTTTTGATAGTTTTAACGAGTCGAACAAGACAAACGCTCGATATTTTTGTGTAATGATCCCTCAGGTCCAAAAAGATTAAAATCTAGAGGAGGGATAACACTTCTGATCATTTTAACGAGATAGAGAGGCCAATTGCTCGGCAATATTTTCATATTTTACGAGTCAGATGAAAAGAGCTTAAAGGAGACTCATTTTTTGAGGAACGAGTGATATTTTCAAGTAGCAATTGGTTCCAAGTAAGGTTTGGAAATTTCCAATCACGGCAGTGTCAAGAGGATGGATAGCATAATCACTCGCCGCAATTGTTCCTCAAAAGGGTAAACAATCAAATGGAGGCATGTGATTGGCTAAAACAGAGTGGAGGTGATGGTAAGAACATGACCAAGGCTCAAAAGTTGATGATAATGAGTTCGCAATGGTTATTTACCGAAGGTAGGTTCATTTTTAATGAAATTAAACTCTGGTGGAACATATGCTCATTGCTAGGTTTATTTTTTAACGAGCTTGAACTTTGCATAAAACTGCTCGTGGCGGGTTTATTTTTTTTAACAAGCTTGAACCCTGCGGTAACACTGCTCATGGCCTAGTTCATTTTTTAATGAGCTTGAACCATGCGACAACATATGCTCAGATTCGGTTTCATTTTTACACAAGCTTGAAATGAAAAACTATGCTTGTTATAAGTTCGTATGCCCCCAACATAGTGACGCAAATCGAGATGCATGCCCCACAAGCTTCATTGCATTCAACAAGGTGGTTGGAATGAAGGTTTACCTTCGAGATCTTTGAAAGACTCAACTTGGATTTTACGAGATCATAATCAAAGACTTGATTTGGAAAGGGAGTTGTTTCATTTTTTAATGAGGTTGACATAGTAAAATAACTATCCTCATAATCCACCATATTTACACTGTTTGATGGAAAATCAAAAACTGAAGGATGATTAAGGTTGTTGGAATAATCTTCATGGTAATCTGGAAGATGGGAACGATGGTGGTAAGCTTCCCATGGTGCCTCTCCTATCATCATTGACTGAATGACTCCTTCATCTGTAGAATGTACATGTGACCAAGGATCTGAAGAGGTACCATATTCCTTATACCTATCTATCCAATAACTCGATGAGCATTCATTTGGGTTTGTCCCCTAGGCCAAGAAACTTCATTGCTACAATATTTCTATTTGGGCTTGGGGGTAATACCTGGCGATGATCCATGCTGACAAAATGTTCGGGAATATTCTTAATCTTTTAGATATAGAAGATATCATATTGCAGGTTCCCACCGTGGCCACTTCCGCCAGATTGTTTGGAGGTGGTAAGGAAAAAGTACCCATCAATGTAGGGTCTTTTAGCAGGCATACTCCGATATTTTGAAGTGACTGAGAGCTTCCGTTGATCATCGGGATGCTTCCTGTAACTTGTGAACTGTTGGGGAGAAAGGTTTGTTGGTCGACGATTGTAATTCCTCCTTGAAAAGGAAATGCAATCTTTCTAAAGTATGTCGACACAACAGCAGCCATAGCGTAAATCCAGGGCCTTCCCAATAGGATGTTGTAATCGAGGTTTCCATCGATAACTTCAACATCAATTTCTATTGTTTTGCCCCCCAGTTCAACTTGCAAGTTACTTAAAATCTCGTACGGGGTGTATGTTCGTCCATCAAATGCTTTTAATGTCGTTGATGATCTTGACAAGGGTGGTGATCCTAAAGTTTTCCAGCAACTCATCGAAATAATACATGTAGATGCCTCCTCATCAATAATTGTTCGATGAACAGTTTTATTGAGGGCTTTCACTTGAATAAGCAAAGCGAGTTGAGCTGGTAACTGAGGGTCATACCCTTTATGATTAAAGGCCACAAGATTGGAATCCGCTGGGTCAATCCCACCTATTGCTAATAACAGAGCCTACTTTTGGGAGGGGCAATTTTGCAGTACTTCAAGTGTCGACATAGCGGACGGTGATTGGGCCAGGTCCTCTACTATATTATAATTCTATGTTGCTCTCACACGAGGATTAAATGTCGATTTGTGTACTACTCCCTTTGGTGAATTTATCGTTAGCTCAGGAATGATGGGTGGCGCAACTTCGGTTGAAGTTGTTGTCGAACTACTAGGTTGATCAGTAGCCTTGTTGTTCGACAGCTGTGGATTCCCGTAATCTTTATTCCTTTTCAATATCAAAGCATCATTTTGTTGTTTTGAAATGGACAACATAAGCACTTGGGATGGGGAAGCATTGTCACTAGCAACCAAATTGGTTCCCAGGTTCGGAAACGGATCAGTTAATACCGCTAAGGTTTTTGAACTCTTAAAGAGTTTCTTAACTTCAGCTTTATGTGGACAATCTCTCGTCCAATGATCCTCATCGCATATTTGACACCCCGAAGGGGGTTTCCTTTTCCTAGAAGGGTTTGCAAAAGATTTTTCAGGAGACAACTCATCCTGCTTCTTCTTTTTCCCTTTCTTTTTCTTCTTGCCTCCTAGTTGCTTCGGTTCTTTGCTTTTGTTGGTCGACACGGCATTAACCTCTGAGGCGAGAAGTTCCTCATTTTCATTTTGATTAGAAACCGTACGGGCTTTCTTCGATGTAGCCTTTGTGGTTTTCGTGCTAGTCATACCTATCACGCCATCACTGGCATGAGAGTCTTTGTTTGTTTTAGGAGGAGGAGGAACGGAAAACTCTGGTCTAGGAGCATCAGGGATTTTGTCGTAGAGCGTGCTAGACTGAGTATAGATCAAGTCTAGATATTGCGCATGAGCAATGACTTGCTCTTCAGTGACGACCCCTCCCTTTGCCACATCTTCTGTAATAGAAGGTAACAATGACTTAATAACCCATTCAGCTAGCAGCTAATCAGGAACATATGTTTTCACCATTCTACGACGACGTTGCCACTCATGAATATGATCAGATACGTGAGTGGTTGTCGTTTGCTTGAAATTGGTAAGAAGCTCTATTCCTATTTTGTACCTTATTGGTAACTGAAAATGGGTTAAACAGGTCGTGGCAAGGGCACTGAAGTTATCAAATGAAGCTCTAGGCAATTCGATGTACCATTTTTCTACCAGACCATTTAACGTTCATTGAAAAAGGCGAAGTCTAATCGAAACATCATTGAGAGTGTTGGACGAACACCACAGATGAAAGGTCATCACATGATTCGATGGGTCTTCACACAGATTTCCATTAAATTTAGGAATATCTGGCGGAAGTTTATGAGGAATCACCGGCCACCAAGGGGCATAAGCAATTGGATCATTTGTTAGCCAATTTAGATCTAGTAACTCTAAAGTCACCACGAAGGGCAACTGTTGATTTAGGTTCGGCAAAGTATACCCGAGATAAGATGGGATCGCCTGAGCAGTGGGTCTTTGCATACTAGCATAATGTATTTGATGCTGATAACTTTGGTAAGGCTGATGGGTATAACCATTATGATATGATTGATGTTGACCGTTTTGAATATACGGCTACCCATTACCCGCAAAGCTTTGTTGCTCAGGTCCTTGGTAAGCTTGTTGGAATTGTGGTTGTTGATAATGTACCAGCCATGGTTCTGAAACCATTTGCTGTTGTCCAATACTAGCTGTCTGACCAAGATAAGGGTTGATAGTACCCGTTTGAGCCTGGGTCATTCTGGTTAAGGAGCCACTAATCGGTGATTGTGATTGTGATGTGGAGACAAGAGGTTGTTGTATTATGACCTGAGAAACTTGAGGTTGGCATACAACATACAACGCTTGTACTTGCGACACCGTCACAATAGCCGATGTAGTGGGGATATTCGACACAGGTAGACTTGGTTGCATTGAGTATACAACTCTTGGTTGTTGAGGCCGTATTGGCACCCAACCGCTGGATGTAATTCCAGCATGACCTGAATTTTGTTGTGAACTCTCATATGGTTGTCCTCCCAGAGGGAACAATGAAAGGGCATATTGCCCCCCATATGGTGGTAATCCAGTGTTCAAAGTTAAGATTGGCCTCTGGAGACTGGACTGCCCAAATTGATATTGTTGTGAAGGATCAATTTGCTAAGACCCAACATAAGATATTCCAGATATTATTCTGAACGAACAAACAGGAACAGACCATACTGTCGAAACAATCCCTGGGTGGACTCCATCTAGCAGTTGAGAGCTAGTTGGGACAGATGGTACACCAGTAAACATTGTTGGAGTAGTAAGTGAAGGTCCTGTTGCTGTTGTGTCAGATGACACAATCCTGGATGTCGACGGTTGTTCAGACATATCGAGTCTATCCAAAATATTTCCTAGAGATTCTACAAGAACTTGCGATGAAGGGAGACTAACTTCAGACGAAGAAGGATATAGGGTGATCCCAGTTCCAAAATGAAATGGAGTACTGGCTGGAAGATCCTCCACAATCTCTTCTATAGCAATCAATCCAAGTGGGAGAGGTAGACCGTCAGGTTCATAAAATACTTCTGGTGCCAAAGAAGGTGTAGACACTGCGGCGACAGATGTTGGGGGGGTGACACCTTCCAAATCAGCCCTAGATGGACCCGGTTCAGGAATAGAAGTGTTCACCATTACACTAGGATCAGTTCTAATGTCCTCTTGTGACTACGGAACTTCTTCTATAGAGGCAGGAAAACCAGAAATTGTTGGAGTAACTGGAGTCTCTGAGGATGTTGGAACACAAGTTCCAAGCAAACCTGGGGACTTTGATCCAATTAAACGAGTTTGCTTGGTCCGGAATAGTTTCGTTTCTGGAGTCCAAGACGGTTGACTCGTTAGTCTCTGTGAATGATGGGGTTTCAATTGAATTTCTTCCACGATTGTGGATTACATGATCAACTCAAAATAAAGGGGAAAAAATGATTCTGAATTAAATGAATTTTAGACGCTTTGACACAACTTGCTTTTTCAATGTTTAAGAGTGGAGAAAAAGCTAAATATGACTCTAGTCGCCTTCGATTTTTAATGAGCCTAAATTGACAAGTGCTCAGATGGACCTTTTCCTTTAAGCATTCTGAAAAGGAATGAAAGAGACTACTCTGGAAATCTAGACAGAGGGATTACCAAACCAATCGCAAAACTGAAGAATAATTTTTACAGTACGGCATTCAATCTTCCCAAATGCTATGTTCAGTGCATTGCGATTGATAGGGCGGCAGACAGGGCTTCCTAAGGATAAAGGATATCGCCTATTTTGGTCTCCCAATATATACTCGACGATACGTGGGAGCACAAGTCCGTACTGGCACTTGTTGTCTCAAAGAGGAGGAATCACCCAACCTACAATGAAAGCGATAGTTACCAGGCTTTACGACACCGGAATACATCTCTAGCCTAGACTTCTAAATGTTGTGCATTAGATTCCAAAGTGTTTTTATGTTCATTGAATTTATTTTACAGTTGATCTTTCTTAAGAAATTTTCCTTTAAGGTTCACTGCGTGATGTAGATATACAATTCCTAAAATGCAATCTAAGATGATAAACAGTCGTTTATCCTTCTTTTTGTAATGAAAGTCCTAGCTACTAAGGAAAGAGAAGCGAGATTCTTTCAACATAGAGCAGAGAGCACACACTAGATGCACTGTCCTAAATCAAAATCAACAAGCAGTCTAAATGCAAATGCACATGCATGTATTTGTTTTCCACTTTCTTAATGTGTGAATGACAAAAAGAATGCTAAGTACAAATCTGAATTATCTTTTCAAAACGACAGTACTAACAATTTTCTCTTCAAAAGACGAAAGGAAGACAATGATGACACTTTGCGATTTTGAATTGAAAACTACTTTTGACACTTGAAATACTATTAATTCAAATCAAATACAAGAGTAACAGTGTAATCAACCATTAAGAAGAGTAGGATTCTTTTCTTTGAATGAAAACAACACTTGTGACACTTCCAAATCAAAAGACGACAGTTCGATTAAGCTACTTCTTTGTAAAGGAGAACATAAATGGCGAACAATACATAAAAACATTCACAATTCTTTGTACAATGGAGGCTGAATAATGCAAAGGAAGGGAGTTTCCACAGTGGTATACTGATCACAGACAGCAAAACTCCTGCATAAAGCTGAAGAGAGTGAAGGAAAAACCAAAATCTGGAGGTAGAAATAGTCTTATCTGATCATCGCACCTGTAACACAGGGAAATAGGGATGCATCTCACCTACAGCACATAGGAGGTGCGATGCATCTAGATTTCCAAGAGGAGAAGGTGCGATGGTCCAGGGATGAGACTTTAACTTGGTTTTTGGTCACAGTTTGCAGCTTAGTTTAGGGATTTAGGCCGAGCTAATGATAGTCAATAAATACAAATCATAGGGGCTGATCTAATGAGGTTACTTGAGCCACCACCAAGGCAATTAGGATGTTTGTAAGTCAGATGTTTAATTCATAAACTAACCCGAAGATTGACTAAAGCTATGTTTATCTACTTTGCAGTTGCATAGCAAAAGTAGTTCAAAGGCTAGCTGGCATAACTTTAGGCTTCGTCTGTAGTTTATAAACTCAACAAACTAGAAACAAGCAAACAAGCTATTCGCTCCCCAGCAGAGTTGCCATTTTGTTATCGGGAAATCTAGTGTCCATTCAAAGCTTTTTAGTCCCACTAAAACGGGTAGCTATCTTAGAAACAAACAAACTAAAGTTACTTGTGTTTTCCTTTATGAGAAGTAGAGAAGAGAGAAGCAGAGAGTACCAAACTCAGTCTTTAGCTTGGCTCCTTGCCTGTTTCCTCTCCCCTATGACAGATCTTTACCGCTCCTCCCTTCTTGTCTCGCTTCAAAGAGCACCTGTAAAGTCAAAGTAGCATGATACCATCAAACCACAGAGATTTACAATCATAAACAATATAGGACCAGATATATATTGACCACATAAATGCATATATCAACTCAAACATACAAGAATGTGGAGGAAAACTTAAATAGCTTTATTGATAGAAAGAGTAGAAGAGAGGATTACAACCCATTGAGACCCAGCGTCATCCTCCCAGCATGAAAGCCCTTCTTCACCTCATGAAAAGCTTAGATCACCCAACACTATGATGTTCCACAAAGAACCTAACAATACTTCCTTACAAAATACAAGATTCCATCCCCTGGATCTCTGCGATGAGGGATCCATATATAGATGTTTGCAGGGGGGTGAGTCAGCTTCTGGGATTTTGATTAGTGTCCTCTCTCTAATAGTTCTTGGTTCCACTTGGACATTCATGATCTATTACTCATCCCTGGGTGAATTCAGAGAGGCAAGTGTCACAGGAGAATTTTCTGGAAGATTCCATGATCATCCACCCTGCAAACTGTCTCTGCTATTTGTCTACTCTCGCCCATCGCACCCTATAGAAGGGATTTTTAGTATGCATCGCACTTTTTGCATGTGGCAGGTGAGATGCATCACACCCTTAGCACTGAGCAGTCTGTATGGTCCAGTTTTGACCAGTTCTGAGCAGTTTTCCATGGAGAACTTCTGGGAGATGATGTAATCATCCGACCTTGTTCCTTTAGGGTGTGAAACAACACTTTTAGGGACTCAGAAGCCCTTGGTTTATGGACATATATGATTGCGGTTACAGTGCCCAAATATGTCTATAACAGAAGCATTACATAGCGATGATGACATAGAGCAAGGAAATTCCAGTGGATAGAGGCAGGTGATCCAGAGAGTCGGGAAGCAGAAACGAACAGTCACGGAGCAGATTGGATTTAAGCCACGAACATACAAAGAGCATAGGAGATAGAAGTAGAGAAAGAAGTGAATTGAAGAGAATAGATAAGTCGAGCTAACCTGCAGAGCAAAGGCAGCATCGAGCAGATAGAACAAAGAGAGTCCGAGAGTCTGTGAACTCTAGAGAAGGCTTGAGAGGCTCAAACAACTCCGTTGTGTATTCATGTCGGGTATTGAGTACCAAATTGGATTCATACCACTGAGACCAGTTGAGGTCAAGATTCAATAAGGGAAGTTTGTATACTCTAGAGACTTGGGGGATCCAAGTACAATCCTACTGATCATTCTCTGTTAAGTGAGACTCAAATTTAGCTCCTTATTGTAAAATATTTGCTTTAAGACACAATCGAAAGGCCACACTGAAGGATGGACCAGGAGACGTAGCCCAGGAGGGTTATGTGAACTCCTCATTATATTTGTTGTGTTTTTGTATTTTCTTACTGTGTTTCTCTTACTGTTTCAAGTGCCTATGTATTTCACAATCTTATCGATCCGTTGCTTAAAATAACATAGGCACACCCCAGCTCATGGGTCTGTAATACCTTCATTAATTAACTAAGATCATTCACGAGTGATTTTCAGATCATAGCCTTCGACTTGGAGGAACCACACTTGTATGGTGGGAAGGAAAGATGCAAGAAGATCTCCAAAAACATGGTAAAATCATTTCAACTTGGAATGAATTTGTTTTTGCTATTAAAAATAAATTTTATCCTTTGGCTTATATGCAACAAGCAATGATGAGTTGGCAAACACTACATCAATTAAAAGGTCAAATTGTTCAAATTTATACTCAGGAATTCCATAAGAGAGATTTAACATTAAGCATATCAATGAACTCACCAAATACATTGTTGAAATACATAAGTGGTCTTCATAGTTATTTGAGGCATACCATACTTATGTTTAATCCAACTAGCTTAGATGATGTATCGGTTCAAGCAACTCATCTAGAAGCTAGAGGCAAAAATGTAACCCAAGATGTTGGGAAATCATCCAAACCTATTGAAAGCAATAATAAAGGCAAGAAGAAACAAACATTGTGAAGAAATATAAACCTTCATGCACTCATTGTAAGGAGGAAGGTCACGATGAGGCACACTGTTGGTCATTGCATCTGGAATTGAAACCTAAGAAGTTTGGGAGTAAAGAGCGGAATAATGTTGCTACTATTCAAAAGGACTTGGGATTAGATTCAGGTGATGAGACAATGGTTATAGCTACAGGTATAAAAGGTAAAGATTCTAAAGAATCTAGAAGTACTTCTTCACATTCCATTGATAATGATAATGACGAGAGGAAAAGAAATGAGCTATTTCACATTAGAGTCATTTCCA
This sequence comes from Pinus taeda, assembly GCA_000404065.3. Classification (NCBI taxonomy): domain Eukaryota; kingdom Viridiplantae; phylum Streptophyta; class Pinopsida; order Pinales; family Pinaceae; genus Pinus; species Pinus taeda. The sequence goes on along the minus strand of APFE030911569.1, from coordinate 49,289 downwards.
AGAATACTAAAATTGATACTTTATTTGATAGTGGGTCACAAGTTAATTTGATTTCTGAAGCAATTGTAAAGAAGTTGGGTCTAGAAACAAAACCTCATAAAAATCCATATCCATTAGGTTGGGTGTGTGATAAAACTAAGCTACAAGTTACAAAACAATGTAAAATTCGTTTTGCTACTGGGTCAAAGTTTGTAGATGAGGTTGAGTTAGACATAGTCCCATTGGACATATGTGGAATTATATTAGGAACTCCATACTTGTTCGATAGAAATGCTATCTTCTATCGAACTGAAAATAAGTATCAACTCACCAAGGATGGAATTGAATATATTGTAAGGGCTCCTAAACTCAAAGATAATTTCTCACATAAATTCAGGACAGATGAAAATAATTGTAAATTCAAGTAAACAATTTTTACTTATGATTGTAAAAGCAAAGGATATTGATAAATCTGATGCTTTCCAAGGTTGTAATCCTAAACAGAAAGCAGATCTAGTTAAAGTTGTTTCTGATTATGATATTATGTTTCAAGAGCCTAAAGGGCTTCCACCCAAGTGAGAGATAGAACATGAGATTTATTTGCAGCAAGATTCTCCACTACCTAACATTGGAATGTACAGGTTATCAACTCTAGAGAATGCAGAGATAAAGAAGCAGGTACAGGAGTTTCTCGATCAAGGGTTTATTTGACCAAGCACATCACCATGTGGATCACATATTGTGTTAGTGTTAAAGAAAGACGGTTCGTGGAGAATGTGAATTGATTTTAGATCATTAAATAAAATCACAATAATTAATTGTTATCCTCTTCCTCATATTGATGATTTGTTAGGTCAATTAAAAGATGCAGTTTACTTCTCTAAATTGGACTTGCAAAGCAGCTACCATCAAATCAGAGTTGCATAACAGGATGTATGGAAGACTACTTTCAAAACAAAGCAAGGACTCTATGAATGGATGGCTATGCCTTTTGGCTTAACTAACGCTCCAGCTACATTCATGCGAGTCATGAATGATGTATTCAGACCATTCATTGATGATTTTGTAATAGTCTATTTAGATGATATTCTTGTTTTCAGTAGAACATGGGATGAACATGTAAAGCGTGTAAAGTAGATTTTAGATGTTTTGAAAAGAGAAAATCTCTATGTAAAATTGTCAAAATGTGAATTTGGCAGAACATCTTTGAATTATTTGGGTTATATTATAGGGGGTGGTGAATTGAAGATAGATCCCTCTAATGTCGAAGTCATTGTAAATTGGCCTAAGCCCAATACTGCTATAGAAGTTAGAAGTTTCTTAGGGGCAGCACAAAATTGGAGAAATTTTATTGCTAACTTTTCTTTGATTGCAGCTCCTTTACATGCATTGACAAGTGTGAAACAGGTGTTTCAGTGGGGAGGAAAACAACAGAAAGCCTTCGACACATCGAAAGAAAGGATCAGTACAGCACCAGTACTAGCACTATCAAATCTTTAGCATCCATTTGAGATCTAGACAAATGCAAGTGAATATGCTATGGGGGCAGTGTCGATGCAGCACATCAAGCCTATATGCTTTCATTCTGAGACATTAACATCAACAGTAGTTAAGTATCCTACATATGATAAAGAATTTTATGCATTAGTTCAAAGTGTTAAAAAGTGGAAACATTACATAATGGGTAAAGAAACAATCATACACATAGATCATCAACCACTTCAATATTTACACTCACAAACTAAATTGCAACAATCACAACATTACAGGTGGATGGGTTTTCTACAACAATTTCATCTTGTTATCAGATATAAGAAAGGCATACATAATAAGGTTGCATATATGTTATCCAAACCAATTATAAATGCATCCAAAATACTTAAGCATAATTCAGTAATTCATGAAAGTTACATTGAACAATATGCTCAAGACACAGATTTTAAGGATGTATATGCAACTTTAAGTCATGGCAAGTAGGTAGAAGAATTGGATTATTTCATAAAGGACAAACTCTTATATCATTTGGGAAATTTATGCATTCCAAAAACTGAAAGAGTTAATATAATTCGAGAAGCACATACTTCTCTCATATCAGGTCATTTTGGTGTAAGTAAAATAGTTGCACAATTACAAAGATTCTACTATTGGCCACGGATGAATGAGATAGTTTCTAGATATATTAAAGGATGTATTATGTGTGCTACAAGCAATCCAAGTAATAGAAAATTAGGCCTATATACTCCATTTCCAATTCCTTCTCGTCATTGGGAAAGTGTTTCCATGGATTTTGTTGGGGGATTGCCAAAGTCTAGAAAGAGTCATGATTATTTGTATGTAGTTGTGGATAGGTTCAGTAAGATGTGTATTTTGACACCATGTAATAAACAGGTCACATTTGAACAAACTGAAAAGTTGTTCTTTCAAAATGTATGGGTTCATTTTGGGTTACCCACTTTTATTGTATCCGATCGAGATTCTCAATTTGTCAGGAAATTTTGGTGAAATCTATGGGAGTTAATGGACATAAAGTGAAAGAAAAGCATGACATTTCATCTGCAAATAGATGGTTAGACAGAAGTGGTCAACAGGACAATGATACATTTACTTTGAGGATATTGAAGCAATCATCCCAAACTTTAGGATGAGCATTTGTGTTATGTGCAGCATGCTTACAACCATGCAAAACATTCTTCTATTCAAAGATCTCCTTTTGAGACTTGTTTTGGTTTTATACCAAAGTCTCCCTTGGATTTTGTCTTTGGTAAAGACATAGCATTGATGGACATAGTGATGTGGACAAAGCAACCAAGTTCATTGAACAAATCCAGGAAATTCACCAAGCAGTACAGGAACAGCTGGAAAGAAGCCAAGCAAAGTATAAGGCGCGGCATGCCAAGCATCAAGTTGAGCATAGTTTTCAAGTTGGTGATTAAGTTTGGTTGTACATCAGCAAAGAAATACTGCAAGGGGAAGGTAAAAATTTGAAACCAATTAGATATGGTCCTTTCAAAATACTTGACAAAATTGGTGAAAATGATTTCTGCCTAGATCTACGAGCTTATATGCAGATCTATTCCGTCGTAAATGTTGAAAACTTGCAATTGTATGAGCCATCATTGATTGAAGATCCCGAAGAGCAAGGTCAGCTACCTTCCATTGAAGATATTTTTCCTAAGTATCTCAATGAGCTACAGGAGGACATAGTTCTTGACAAGAGAATAAGGACTTCACGACGGGGAACTGTTGAGTATCTTCGAGTTGGAATCAAAGGTACAAATATAACTAAATCATGATGGATAGAAATTAGAAAAGTGAAGGAACTTTATCCTCACTTACTCGACAACTAAAACCAACTTTTGGTGGTCCAAAAGCTTCTAGTGGGGAGGATTGATCCAAAATGGATCCAGGTTTGCCTCTTGATCAATTTCTTCAAATGTATATGAAAGTGGGAATAAGTCGAAGTCCTCATTGATACGATTCCAATGGTGTGAACGGTGCGTAAATCGGAGTCTGGATGAAGAAGTTAGAGCTAGTCAAATTTTTCATAAATTTAGGGAAAAAAAGTCAAAAGTCAAAGGTCAACAGTCAACTGTCAATGCCTACGTCAGCAGGGACACGTGTCAACCTGGGAATAAGCCATAGGTGCTGGATGATTTCAACAGAGGAGGTGACGTGGTAGATTGTGATTGGTTCATATGGGCCAATCTAGTGCTGACACATGCCAGCCCGGATTTTGCCCAATGTGGCCTTATTTCCAAAATTTTGGGGATCAAGAAGGATCAAACTCCTGACCTCCCAGAATGGATATGTTTTGGATGGAACTAGCTCACTAGATGAGCTACCGCAGGTCTTGGTAACGAAAGCAAACAGGCTGTATTTATTGTGTATCGGGTTTTTCATCGTAAAAAGGTCGGACGATCGGTGTCAACCCCACAACCGTCGGACCTTTGGAATTATCGTTATCATATAGTTCGAAACACATTTCAATATCCCACATTCACCACAAGTCACAACAACATGTGGTATGCTAATACCATATGATTAATGTTTAAACCAATGGATATATCATATGTCATCTCCAAACGAACCATATACATTGTAAAAACATAACCAATGGCAGAATGGTCGGGCAGGGGTTTCGAACCCTCGACCTACCAAAACCATATATATGCAACACTTTAACACACCTCCGCTAACCAACGTGTCAATGGGTAGGACTTGGTTAGGACTTGGTTAACCAAGCCACCAATATTTTATGCAAACAGTTGCAGGTGTCGAACCCACCATACCACCAGCGCGCAAACTAAGGTAGTTTGGAGCAAGTTGAGGTGGTTTTGTGTCAGCAGAGAGTGGTTTTTCAAGGACAGAGGTGTTTTTTGACCATTCGAAGGGATCTGGAGGTCACAATGGCCAAATATGGTCGATTTTATACTCGTTTGACTCGAAAATTTGAGCTGAACGTAATGGTGAGGTCCATTTTCTTATTTGAGACTCTGTTTTTGAGCTCATACCTGTAATAGCATTTTGAAGACAAAATAAAGAGGTCAGCACTAGAAGCTAAAGGACTAGGAGACTTAGCCAGGAAGTCTGGTGAACTCCTTTATTAAATTTTTCTGTGTTGATGTGTTTGAATGTGTTTTCAACTTGTTTATGTTACTTGCAATCTTTTCGATCCGTTGCACTAAGTAACATAAGCAACTTCACATAAAGTCTATAATACCTTTTTCATTAACGGATCACTCAACAACTCAACTATGTGAGTATCACTTTCCTATCACCAATGAGTCATACATACATCAATATCCCAACCAAGTGGGGATACAAATTTGACTCAACAACCCAACCAAGTGGGATTACATATTTGACATGATCTCAAAAGTCCATACACGACTAAATATGACAATTATTACATCATAGTTCTTTCCATGACCTTTACATCAAATGATATAGATGACATTTGTATAAATACCTAAACAAGATCATGATAGTTATCATCAACTATCATACATCGTATATGCTCTACACCATAAGCATATGTCAGCAACATCAAGAACAACAACCTGTATATGTCCATTATCAATTCACAAGATATGTCCATGTAACTTTAATATCATCAACCTGTGACTAAGTATGTTTCATATAGATATCAACTCATCCTCTTGACCTTATCAAGACCAACTTTATTTTTTTCTTTGTTAGAAAAATACTTTATCTATAGCCTTCCATGAATCAACTATGCATATGCCATATTTCCAAGCAATGATACAAAAACCATTCACATCATATCATATGTATGTGAAAACACCATAGTCATCATCCATGACCATACCATCATCATCATAACAAGAACTGCATGATCTTTCCATAACAACCCTCAATATATCAACCATGTATCTTCACTAAGGATTTTTCCAACATCCCACATCTGATAAGCATCAACCATGATAATCAACATATGTGAGAATCAAGCCTGGTAAGAGGTCATCATCATTATGTGACTAAGTAAGTCATGTCTCCAAATAGCCATGTCTTCAAATAGATATGTCTTCATGAAACCTACAATAACACCATTCTCTTGACCAACCAACATTATTTACCAATGTGTAACTTAAGTAATCATCCATGTATCCAGCATAATATGTATCCATCATAGAGATAGTAATATGTATCCAGCTTCTCATCAAAGTGAAAAGAAAAACATGAGATCACAGTCATTTGTCAAGATTTTCTTGATACCGTCAAAAGAAATAATCCTCAACCATGTGAGAGCCAAGAACTATAGGAATCCTCATCCTTAACTACACCATATGAGATTTATGCATCTTTGAAGGCATGATGACAATAGCATAAAAGAAATGAGTGACATGTATCATCATCAAATAATGAAGTTGTGTACTCAAGCTTTGTTCTTCTCCTTGAACTTATGAATATCACCATGTAAGAAACATAACATGTGTACTATATGCATCACCAAAAGAAACATCTGAATCATCCATAAATCTAGTCAAAACCATCAAAACAACTATGTGGCTCAAGCAATATAAATATCATTTGTGATTTCATCATAGGTAACCCATGATTGCAACATAGCATGATGCATCATTTAAAACACTTCAACAACATCATCATTATTGATAAGCATCATTACGTACCAAGGACATATAATGCAAACATAATGCCAACAATGCATTATTAGAAGCATAGCATATGCTCCCCCTAAACATTTGCCAATTGTTCTCTATGAAATCTGATCATTGCATATGTCAGTAAGAATCATCAAGGCATCATCATCAACTAGTTATAGGCCAAGTCATCAACAAAGCACTTCTAAATAACATCAATATACTATCATCATCAATCATCAAGACAGAAAAGACAATTGGTCATTGACTGAACCATATCATACCCTTTTCCTAAGTCTATCCCATTGTTTCTTCATTAAACCAACATATACACGACTGTGCAGTTTTGAACTCATGTATATACACAACTATACTTCATCAGATCTGTGTATGGAAGGTGGAGTACTGAAATTTCACACTTTCAGCTCCCTCTAAGATTGTTCTGTCTGTACCTAATCCTAGAACATTAGTTCCTAGAATACCATTACCATGATGGTTCTTCATCAGAGACTCCATTTTACTCTTGTCTCCAGTCATGTGATGAGAACATCCACTATCATCTTCATCTTTGAAAGAGCAGAGATCAAGATCACACCTTATTTGATCTTCCTTTTCTTGATTCTTGGTGGATTCATCTTTTTCATATTTTCTGATATAAATGTGCTTATTTGATTTCTTACCATATTTTCTATGACAATCCATATACTTGTCCATGCATTCTTTTGCTATATTCCCAAAATTGTTACAAGAATAACATCTTATATATTTCATATTCCTTCTATAGAAATCAATGGCTTTGAGACCAAACATATTGCAAGAAAAACAATATCCCTTAAAGTAACTGAAAGTTGATGATCTTTCTGTGAGATGGTTATTAGCTTGAAACATTTTACTTCTTCATCTAGTTGCAACATGTCCAAAATTATGACATATAGAACATTCAAAATTAGTGATAAGAGGAAAGAATCGATTATAACTTCTATAGTTAGGAGTAAATGATTTTATTTGAATACTTTCTTTCCTTGGTTGTTGATGGGGTTGAATTCTTATTTCCTTGTTGAGAATTTCAGATTTGCATTAGAATTCCTTGCCTCAGTTTGTGAGCTAGATTCACCTTTAACAATTTCATGAAAATCAAGAACAGTTTGATGGCAGGAGACATTTGACTACTAAGTATATTACCCAAAATCTCAGTACTATCTTGAAATCATAAAAGTTTATCCTTTTCTTCTAATTTACCTTTTAGGATATTTACCTCAACCTAATATTTCTCTTCCTTTTCAAGATACTGCTTCTTCATGATTTCTTCAAATTCTCTTCCTTCTTCCACTTGTTCTCTTAATTTTAGAATCTCATTTTCTTGTTCTTTGAATGCTTGAAGTAGTTCTTCATTCTTCTTATTTGAATTTTCAAGATCTTCTTTTAGAGAGACCGCCTCAGCTTCAAGATATTCACAGTAACTACTCCATTCTTTAAGTCCCTTGGTTGTTGTATCCTTTTCATTCACTTCATTTCTCAATGATGTCACTTCATCTTGTAGCCTTTGACATTGATCTTCATTTTCCTTGTACTTCTTTATTTTGTATCCTTCCTCCAACTGAGTTTTTAACCTGGTAACCTCTTCTTTGTAGGTACATTCCCTTTTATCAAATAGATCTTGTTGATCTTTGATTTTATCTATGCGCCTTTTAACTTCTGCCTCTATTAGATTTATTTCACTTTCACCCATAAGAGAAGATTCAGTTGTTTCACTGTCACATTCATTATCTTCAATATTGCATGAATAGAGAAATGTATCACCAAAGGACCAAAAATTAGTACCTGTTAATTCTTTTTCTTTTTCATCTTCAATTTGAGGTGATTGTGAATCTAAATAATTGCTTTTGTGTAATAGTCAATTTTCTCTCCTACTATCACTATTCCTTTGAGATGTCTTCTTCTTTTGCTTATTTCCCACTGTTACAACGGATCTCCTTCAAGCAATTAAGCTTCTGCCAAAGGACCTACTCTGATACCAATTGTTGGGAAAAATATTAAGAGGAGGGGTGAATTAGTATTTTCAAAACAATATATTTTTCTTTTCATATTCATATTTCCATATGCAACTTTAGTGAAAGGAACATGCATGTATACGCACCTGTTCTTAAGACAACTAGCATACATCTAGTAAAATTTATGATTCAATTAATTCATCATATATTTGTCTTCAGCCAGTGCATCAATACTTTGTTAAACATTAGATAAACAATAACCATGTGATGTAATAACAAAATAAACCATCACACATAAGCAACACACATGAACACCAAGATTTAAGGTGGAAACCCAATGCGGGAGAAAACCACCTGCCGTTGTCATCTCTATCTTATTTTTAATATAAAGAGAAATTTGTTTACAATATTGTATTCGCATAGAATCATCCCAGTACATAGGCACCCACCTGTAGAAGGCTACAACCTTCACCCGTTCTACATCTTCTACTGGAAGGGAGCTACAACCCCCTGATATAATCACTAGCTACTACTGGAAGGAAGCTTTGACTTCCTCATTGAAGGATCCAACCCTCAGCATCCTCCATGGACCACGTTTCATCAAATTTTTAGACTTGATCCACCTTATTCAACACATCATAACTTGTAGGCCACGTTTCATCAAATTTTCATGCTAGACCCATTATCATCACTTAAGCTCAATATCAAACTATATCCCATCACTGCAACACTGTCATTTATCTCTGACACAACTGAATCAGTGAATCACTAAAACCCAATCATCAATCATTGAAACTCAATCATCAATCTCTAATATAACTGAAACCCAAATCATTAATCTTTGAATCAACCGATCACTGAAACTTTTGAAATCAATCCTTGGCACAATTAAATAAACCACTAAAAACCCAATCATCGATCTCTAACATAACTCAATCATTCATTCAAAACCCAATCAACTGACACTTAATCAAAATTCAACTAATCAACTAGAACAGACAGATCATTGTAACTAGTGCCCGGAACACTGCATCAGCAACCAGAACCAATTGCAACCTCATAAAATCATATGTTAGAATGTATACGCACTTCAATGAGGACAAACTGTGTGTATACACTACTTTCTGTAACCCAACCTACGTATTCCTATAAAGATACAAAATCATAAAACTTCTAAACCAAAAAATGTACTAACCAAAGACATTCGGAAGACCTATTATCATATTACAGAGTTCCAAATGGATAGCAGAAAATATCACCCTTCTTACTTACTCAATCAATCAGCCAAACTCAATACAATCATTTTGACTTCAGATCTAATGAAGACATCATTGGCAAACAACAGTAAAACAAAAACACTAATTAGATAGGTCAGTCATTTCTGAACAACAAGTCATTCCACTGCATGCGCTATTTGAAAGTGTTGAATCTGCGTGTATATGCACCTTCACCAAGGTGAACCTACGTATAGACCTACCAATAATGACTTATAACTGCGTAGCTTTTCAAAACTTTAGATATACCCAGATCATAGTATTTAAATGATAAAACATGCCTTAGCACTCATATCTAACCTATCCATTATCAGATCATACAATGATAAGTCATTTCAAGTCTCATGATCCTAATCCAACATTGTATCCAAGGGGCGAACAAGATGTTTCAGATACATATATCATAACCATAGCCCTTGCAACAAAAAATATACTTCAGATAGAACTATTCATGAAAAACCCCTTTCACTTGCAAATTTAGCCCTTTGATCTTCTCCTCCTTATATACTTAGAGCCTTTGTCAATACCATGCAAAAAAACAAATTTATAACCTATGGTATTCTTAGGCAGGATCAAGTAACCATTATTCCTCTCAGTATTCTGGGCTAATACCATGGTATGGACCCTTGGTATTCTTTAATGTAAAGAATTTGTGATAGGTTAACTCGATAATGCAATATAAATCAAAACAGAATACTATAACCTACTTCTACTATCAATTTGTGGAAGCTTAAAGATCGAGCTAAATGATATAACCAAAAGAAGAATAATCAATGACACAATACACATGAAAATACTTTGGGGAAAGCCTCAGCTAAAAACCACACACTATTGTATTATCATACATGGTGGAAATACATAGGAATTATACAAAGCCTTAGTTATCACAGCTAGCTAGCTCTCAGTAAAATCCTCACAGATGCTCACAGGAAATCTTGGATTCTCTCCAGCGTTCCTCTCTACCCTCCAAGCTCCTATTTCCTTGCGTTGTTCCTTGTGGATGATTTTCCTATTACCAAGTCGAAAACCAACCTTCAAAACTGTGCAATCCTCAAGGATGAATCCTTGACTGCATGAATGAGTTTTCTCCATGAGAAAACACATGCAGCTGATAGTACACTATCCTTGAACATTTATCTCAACTGGATCTTTCTCAATATATACATGTCTGAGTTTCTAATGAGGGAATCTTCAGTTAACTAGAGTAGCACTAGTTGAGTGCATTAATGCATCAACTGACTGTTAACTCACTATTAGTTCCTCAAACAGTTTGGAACTAATTTAACTAGACTTAACTCAGTAAACTGAGTTAACTAATTACAACTCAAATATAACTCAATCTTATCTCCTTAATTTAAGGGATAGCTCTTGCATGACTTCAGAAAGACTTCTAACTTGAATTTCTCCAACTAATTAATTTAAAATAAATTAATTAATTAATTCCAAGTAGCTGTTAAGACTAAATTTGATTTTAATTCACAATTTAATTCAAGGACAAATTAAATTGGAATATTCTTGTTGCCATATTTCAACACTACCTCTCACCTCTCAACAAGAAATGGATTATCTTCCACCCCGATCCTGTCTCTATGGAACTCGAATTTACACTTTGACAATGCCTTTGTCAAAATGCCAGCATCTTGCTCCTCTGTCGAAATATACTGCAACAACATGATCCTCCTTGCTACACAGTCTCTGAGATGATGATACTGGATGTTGATGTGCTTGGAACTATCATGAAATACTAGATTCTCAGAGATTTTGATACAACTCTGATTATCACAATAGATTATAGTTGGTTCCATCCTCTGATCAAACAAACCAACTAAGATTTTCCGCATCCAGATGGCCTCACATGCTGCCTGACTTGCAGCCATGTATTCTGCCTCTGTCGAGCTAAGTGCAACGAACCTCTGTTTCCTACTGTACCAAGAAACTATCGTTGACCCAAGGTTGAAAATACCTCTTTATGTGCTCTTCTGATCTAATGGACTCCCTGCCCAATATGCATTAGTGAATCCCTTTAGCTTCACTCCCTCTGTCTGTTTGTACCATAATCCATTCTGAGATGTGCCTCTGAGGTATCTCAATACATGATTTTCCGCCTTCCAAAACATCTTGGTAGGCTGAACCATCACTTTTTCTGCCTTCCAAAATATCTTGGTAGGTTGAACCATCGCTTGACTCAGCTGGTTCACCGCATAGCACAAATCTGGTCATGTGTTCACTAAGTACATCAGTGGAGCCACAAGCTGCCTATACGTAGTAGCCTCTACCACTTCTCTTGAAGTAGCAACCTCCTTCCTCCAGTTACCTGCTAGAGGAGTCTGCATGGGCTTGCACTTCTCCATGTGGAATCTCATGAGTATCTCGTTGGCATACTTGCCCTGAGACACAAAAAACTCCACATCCTTCTGCCACACTTCCATGCCAAGGAAGTAATGCATGAGACCCATGTCTTTCATCTCAAATTCTCTTGCAAGGTCCTCCTTGCAAACACGATCAACCGAGCATCACTAGTCAACATAAAGTATGATAATCAACAACTTACCTTTCACCACGATGTGGTACAGGCTCACATCCACTTCACTCTTTGTGAAGCCCAACTCAATGAAGTAGTTGTCTATCCTGGTGTACCAAGCACGAGGTGCTTGCTTCAACCCGTACAATTCTCTCTTGAGTCGGCACACATACAACTCATGATCAAAGATATCAAAACCTTCTGGTTGCTCTATGTACACCTCTTCCTCAATCTAGCCATTGAGGGATGCAGTCTTCACATCCATCTGATGGATCTTCCAACCCATCTGTGCTGATAGTGCTAACATAGATCTGATAGATGAGTACCTTGCAATAGGAGAAAAAGTATCATCATAGTCAATCCCCTTGACATGTGAAAAGCCACAGGTAACAAATCTTGCCTTATACTTCTCCACACTACCATCAGCAGCTTGTTTTACCTTGTAAAGCCAATAGGAACTCACAACTGGCTTGTTCTCCGGTCTCGGAACCACGTCTCAAACACTGTTATGAACTATGGAGTCATACTCCTCCACCATAGCATCAACCCAAATCAGCTGTTGCACTGCTTCCTCAAAGGAAGATGGCTCATTCTCAACACATTCCCTAGAAAGGGCCATGTATCCAATGTACCTCTCAGGTGACCTCCTCTGTCTGCGCTGATAAGATGGTGCTCCCACATTCTCTCTCGCATCCTCCAACAATATGTCAGCTTCTCTTGTGCGCTTTCGTCCTTCTCTGGAAGACTCTACTTGAGTGGATGTCTCCACTCATGGAACCTCTACATGCAACTGCTCCACATCATTTTGAGGCTCCTCCTCCTTAGGAACCAACAGTTCCTCCACAGCCTGTAGTTGGAGCTACCTCTCAAGGGAAACTCGCATGGCCTTTTGCTCATCAAACTTGAGATCTATGCAAACCACTATCGTTTGACTGGTAGGAAAGTACACTCAATAGTTGTGAGGTGTATCAACGCACCCCACAAATATCCCCAACTCTATTGTCGGCTCAAGCTTCTTCCATGCATCCTTTGTCACATGGATGTTGGAAATAATACTAAGAGGGGGGTGAATCAATATTATCAGATCAATAATTTTATTTCTCAAACAGATTTATATACGCTACTTCAATGAATTGAAATAGCATGCACACACAGCTGTGATTAGAGAAACCAATGTATATCCAGAGAACTTGTGATTTAGACAATTTATCATGTGTTGATCTTAAACCAATACATCAGTAACTTATTAGACAGTGCAGTAAAAGCAAAATAAAGCATCACACATAAGCAACACACATGAACACCAAGATTTAAGGTGGAAACCCAGTGTGGCTGAAAACCACCTACTGTTGTTGTCTCTGTCTTTTTCTAATAATAAGAAAATTTGTTTACAATCTTGTACTAGTGCAGAATCATATCAGTATGTAGGCACCCACTTGTAGAAGGCTACAACCTTCTCTCATTTTCTAGCTTCTACTAGAAGGGAGTTGAACCCCCTAGCTCTTGTACAAGCCAATTTGTTTACTAGTACGTAGGCGCTGACCTACAGAAGGCTACAACCTTCTTTCTTCCTCCGAGGACCACATTTCATGAATTTGTAGACTAGATTCTCCTGGATCACAACACCACAATCTGAAGGCCACGTTTCATCCAATTTTCATGCTGGACCCATCAAAATTTTTAAACTTAAACTGCATCAACCAACATTCAGTTAATCTAAACAATCAGATCACTGACACCAGAACACTATACTAAACCCAGAACCATGCATCATCATTCAGAACTAGTTGTAACCTCAAAAACCATGTATCATAGTGTATACACTAGTTGGATGAACCCAAACTACATGTATATGCTACTTCCGTTAATCAAACCTACGTATACATTCAAAACTATTGCAAACATAAACTTTTGAATCAAGTTTGTGCCAACCAGCAATATACTCAATATCTATTGTCAACTTATAGAGATTTACACAGGCAGTGACAGAGATCACTTCTTCTCACTTATACAATCAATCAATCAAATACCAGCCTCCTTATGCATTCAGTTTTACATTCGAATCTAAGAAGACTTCATTGGCAGACAGTAGTAAAACAACAGAATTTGATCAGATAGATCAGTCAAATCTGAAAAAGAAGCTTTTCTTTTTTACACGCTATTTTGAAGGGTATAACCTGCATGTACACAAGATTTTGAAGAGACGAACCAGCATACATATCTACAAATATTAACTCATAACTTTTCTGCACTTATGAACTTCAGAAAAACCTAGATCACGACATTTAAAGAATAAAATATGTGTACATAGTAAGATCTAGCCCTATTGGGTGTGGAGCCTGATTATCTTCTGTATTCAAAGGTTTCAGCTAGATGTATAACCCAAGAAGACTATACACCCCTCCACGTGGGGGGTTGCAGGGGGGACTTGTCCCCCCCATGGGGGTCCGAGGTGGCTAAACCCCCTCGACTGGAGGGTCCAGGGGCTAGCAGTCCCCTGATGGGGGTTCGGGGGCAGCACCCCTAAGCTAAGAATAGATGTAAAATTTCCTTGTAAAATGTTGTAATTTCGTAGTCAATCTAGGACGTTTATTATGTGGATGATCTAACGGTAGAAGTTATGTTTAATTTAGGGTTTTTTGCCCTAGAAGGCAACCCCTTGTTATATATGTGGGATTTGTACTACGTCTATGTAGATCTGTATTCTGAGTGAGGAAGAGAGAGGAGATTGAAAGAGAAGAGGGTGTTACAGCGGATCTATTGTAAGTTGTATCTCTTCAATTTGCTGGATAATATAAAAAGAAGGATTGGTTGTTTCTCCGTGGGCGTAGCCCAAACTGGGTGAACCACATATATCTGTGTCTCTCTTGTTTTATGCATTTTCTATGTTTATATTTCTGCAATATTTTATGTGTTCCATTGCTCTGTAATATATAATTTTCTAACAACTGGTATCAGAGCTGAAGGTCTATTTGGCTGATAAAATCGTAGCAGAGAAGGGTTCCTATTTGGAGTGGGAGAAATGGTGGAAGATGGTAGGTTTAGGGTCGAAAAATTTAATGGCCAAAACTACCAGCTATGGAAGATGCAGATGGAAGATTATCTGTATCAGAGAGATCTGTACCTACCATTGAGTGGAACGACAAAGAAGCTGACGAGTATGACAGACACAGAATGGAATATTCTTGACAGAAAGACACTTGGAACAATATGGTTGTGCCTAGCGGTGTCAGTAGCATTTAATATTTCAAAGGAAATGACAACAAAGGGTTTAATGTCGACATTGGCCAAACTATATGAAAAACCCTCCACCTCAAATAAGGTGTTTCTTATGAAGTGTTTATTTAATATGAAGATGTCAGAAGGTGGATTTGTTGTAGACCATTTAAATGATTTTAATACAGTTACAAGTTAGTTAAGTTCTATAGGGGTAAATTTTGATGATGAAGTTAGGGCTCTATTATTTTTTTGCTCATTTCCAAAAATTTGGAATGGCTCAGTTATGGTCATTAGTAACTCTGTCTCTAGATCTAGTACTTTAAAGTTTGATGATGTTGTCGGTGCAATCCTTAGCGAGGAAATGCAATGGAAAAGCTTAGGTGAGACATCAGGTAATGCTTTGACTACAGAGACTAGGGGAAGAAAAATGGAAAAAGGAAAGAGCCCAGGATATCACAGTAAGTCAAGAAAAGGTAAATCCAAGTCCAGATCGGGGATAGTGTGCTAGAAATGCAGGAAGAAAGGACACCTGAAGAAAGATTGCAAGTCTCAAAAGGGAAAAGAAGGAGACGTGCAACAAGAAACTAATCATGAAGCAAATGTAACAGGTGATGTGTTGCAAGATGCTTTGATTCTTTCATTAGAAAATATTATTGATGCCTGGGTGGTAGATTCAAGGGCATCATTCCATGCCACACCTAATAAGAAACATTTTCATGATTATGTTCAAGGAGATCTTGTACAAGTTCGATTGGTTGATGATAAACCTTGTAAAATTGTTGGAATGGGTACAGTTTTCATAAACAACAGAATGGAAATCAATGGCTATTGAAGGAGGTAAGGCATGTTCCAGATCTGAAGAAAAATATGATTTCAACAGGGCAGTTGGGAGGTGAAGGTTGCGTAATTACTTTCACAGATAAAACCTGAAAGGTCACTAAATGATCCTTGGTAATAGCGAAAGGAGGAAAGGTTGGTACATTGTATTTATGCAATGATATTTATAATTCTGTTAATGCTTTAACCTCTACAAGATATGATATGGCATTGTGGCATCATAGGCTCGAGCACATGAGTGAGAAGGGGATGCAGATTCTTCACTCAAGAAATTTTTTGCTAGGTTTGAAACATGTTGATTTAAAATTATGTGAGAATTGTGTTTATGGAAAACAGAAGAGATTCAGATTCCTTAGAGTTTGGAAAGAAAGGAAGAGCAAAAAAATAGAGCTTGTGCATACAGATGTATGGGGACCTGCTCAGGTATCATATCTTGGTGGCTCTCATTATTATGTTACTTTTATTGATGATGCAACTAGAAAAACCTGGATTTATTGTATTCGAAATAAATCTGATGTATTTTATATTTTCAAGAAATGGAAAGCTTTGGTTGAAAATGAGACAGGAAAAAGGTTGAAGTGTCTCAGGTCACATAATGGAGGTGAATATTGCAGCAAAGAGTTTGATAGGTATTGTTCAGAGAATGGAATTGGTAGAGAGAAGAAAGTTCCAGGAACACCACGAGAAAATGGCGTGTCAGAAAGGATGAACAGGACAATCATGGAGCGTGCAAGGTGCATGAGATTGCATGCAGGATTGCCTTTACAAATTTCGGCAGGTGTTGTAGATATTGTTGTTTATCTAATAAACAAAGGGCCTTCAAGTTCCTTCGATGGTGGTATTCCAGAGGAGGCATGGACAGGTAAAAAGGTAAACTACTCTTTTTTAAAGACTTTTGGTTGTGAAACCTTTGTCCACATTAATAAAGAAAATAGAACAAAGCTTGAGGCAAAATCAAAGAAATGTACCTTTATTGGATATGGTGTTAATGATTTTGGTTATTGCTTTTATGATTATGAAAAACATAAAATCATCAGGAGCAGAGATGTCATATTCAATGAAAAGGTTTTGTATAAGTATCGGCAGTAGCAAAAGAAACAGGAAAAAGAAAACAGAGAATACACAGTGCTTGATGAGATCACAGAAAAAGTGATGGTTGCTGAAAATCATAATGATCAACAGCCAGAACAACAACCACAACAACAACAAGCACTTTAAACACCTGGAAGTGGTGTTAGAAGATGTACCAGGATAAGTAGACCCCCTTAACAATACTCTCCTTCATCATATTATGTATTGTTGATTGATTCTAGTGAACCAGAATGTTATGAAGAAGCAGTGGAGGTAGAAACCAAGAAGAAGTGGGAGCAAGCCAAGAAAGAAGAGATGGACTCCCTAGCACATAACCAGACTTGGGACTTAGTCAGTTTACCTACAGGTAAAACAGCATTGCGGAATAAATGGGTTTACAAGTTGAAGGAAGAAGATGGAGGAAAACAAAGGTACAAAGCTAGACTTGTGGTGAAAGGGTTTGCACAGAAGAAAGGTATTGATTTTGATGAAATATTTTCTCCTATTGTTAAAATGACTTCAACCAGAACTATTTTAAGTCTAGTAGCAGTTGAAGATTTGCATCTTGAGCAGTTATATGTAAAGACAACCTTTCTCCATGGGGATTTGGAGAAAGAGATATATATGCAGCAGCCACAAGGATATGAGGTAAAAGGGAAGGAGAAACTAGTGTACAGGTTGAAGAAGAGCTTGTATGGCTTAACATAGGCTCCAAGGCAGTGGTATCTAAAATTTGACAGGTTTATGTATGAACAAGGTTATACTAGATGTAACTCTGATCATTGTGTTTATCTCAAAAGGGAAAATGATGGTAGTTATATTATATTATGCAGGAAATAAATGTGCTCAAAAGAAAATTGGCAAATTCATTTGCAATGAAGGATTTGGGTGCTGCAAAAAAAAATCCTTGGTATGAGAATAACTAGAGACAGGAAGAATCACAAATTAACATTGTCTCAAAGTGAGTACATAGAAAAGGTGTTGAAAAGGTTTAATATGCAGAATGCTAAACCAATTAGTATACCTTTGGCTAGCCATTTCAAATTAAGTAAGGAGGCATGTCCCAAGACTCAGGAAGAAATGGCTCATATGTCTAAAGTTCCATATGCATCAGCATTTGGAAGCTTAATGTATGCAATGGTCTGCACAAGCCCTGATATTGCACATGCAGTGGAAGTTGTAAGCAGGTACATGAACAATCTAGAAAAAGAACATTGGATGGCAGTGAAGTGGATTCTCAGGTATTTGAGAGGTACCACAAATCAAGCATTACGCTTTGGTTGTTCAAACATTGCTCTACAGGGATATGTTGATGCAGATATGGCAGGTGACAGAGATAACAGGAGGAGCACTACAGGATATGTGTTTACTATAGGTGGAACAGCTATTAGTTGGGTCTCAAAACTACAAAGTGTTGTTGCACTCTCAACAACAGAAGCGGAGTATGTTGCTGCTACAAAGGCTAGTAAAGAAATTATTTGGTTACAAAGGTTTCTCGATGAATTGGGTAAGAAGCAAGAGTTGGGCAGGTTATACAGTGATAGCCAGAGTGCCATACATTTTGCAAAGAACTCTAGATTTCATTCCAAGACTAAATATATACAACTCAAGTACCATTTCATACGGTCAGCATTGGAAGATGGACAGTTGAAGCTGGAAAAGATACACACTAGCCAGAATCCTGCAGATATTTTAACAAAAGTTCTAACCAGGGAGAAATTGAGAATATGCTCAGTTTCAATTGGTCTTCAAGTATGATGAAGAAGACGAGAAACAGCTAGGTCCAAAGTGGAGTCATTGTCTAGCAAATGAAGCAACGGTGGAGTTTCCATAATCAGTCTCCAAGTGGGAGATTGTTGGGTGTGGAGCCTGATTATCTTCTATATTCAAAGGACAGATGTATACCCCAGGAAGATTGTACAACCCTCCATGCGGGGGGGTGCAAGGGCGACTTGTCCCCCCCGCAAGGGTCCGGGGGGGCTAATCCCCCCCGGCTGGGGCGTCCGAGGGCCAACGGTCCCCCAGCGGGGGTTCAGGGGCAGCGCCACCGAAGCTAAGAATAGATGTAAAATTGCCATGTAAAATGTTGTAATTTCGTAGTCAATCTAGGTCTTTCATTAGGTGGATGGTCTTACGGTAGAAGTTATGTTTAATTTAGGGTTTTTTCCCTAGAAGGCAACCCCTCGCTATATATGAGGGAATTGTATTACGTCTATGTAGATCTGTATTCTGAGTGAGGAAGAGAGAGGATATTGAGAGAGAAGAGGGTGTTACAGTGGATCTGATGTAGGTTGTATCTCTTCAGTTTGTTGGATAATATAAAAAGAAGGATTGGCTATTTCTCCATGGACGTAGCCCAAACTGGGTGAACCACGTATATCTGTGTCTCTCTTGTTTTATGCATTTTCTGTGTTTATATTTATACAATATTTTATGTGTTCCATTGCTCTGTAATATATAATTTTCTAACAAGCCCAACCAATATCAGATCATCCAATAATAAGTCACTTCAGGTCTCATGATCCTAATCCAACATTGAATTCAAGGTGCACAAAGTATTTTAGATCAAATCACAAACATAGCCCCTGCAACATGAAATATACTTCAGATAGAGGTATTCCTTAGAAACCCATACACTTGCACACTTGGCCTTATGATCTTCTCCTCCTTATATAGCTTTAGGCCCTCTGTCAATACCTTGGACCAAAACCTCTTAGGACCAATACCTTGGACCAAATACCTAGGGTCAATACCACAAACCAAATACCTCGGACCAAATACCAAGGGTCAATACCACAGACCAAATACCTAGGTTTTCCAATCATGTACGTGCTTTTCTTTCTGTGAGAGTGTGTGTATGCGTATACACTCTTTTTGTTATTTGGAACAGTGTGTATACATTGTTTTGACTAAATGGACTAGCGTGTATCAGCTTTTTCCTTTACCTTCTTTATTCTAATCAGTAGACCTTAGTTCCATCTTCATGTTCTTCTGTACCATTGCCCTATAACCTCTGAATATACCTATTGTACTGTGAGTTGCCTTTTACCAAAACTTGTTGGAAATAATACTGGGGGGGGTGAATCAGTATTATCAAATCAATAAAACTTTTTCATTTCCATACTTAGATATATATACGCTACTTCAATGCAACTGTGTCTAATGCAACTAGCGTATATCCAGAATACTTATGATTCAATTAATCCATTAAATGTTGATCTTTAGTTAGTGCATCAAAACTTCTTTAACCATGTGTTTAGTAAGTAGGTGCAGTAAAATAGAACAGATCGTCACACACAAGAAGCACACATGAACACCATGTTATAAGGTGGAAACCCAATGTGGGTGAAAACCACCTGCTGCAAGTCGTCTCTATCTTCTTTTAATAAGAAACTTCTTTTACAATAGTTCTGTACTGGTGCAGTCTTATACCAGTACGCAAGCTTCTACTTGCAGAAGGCTACAACCTTCTCTCGTTCTCCAAACTCTCTTGGAAGGGAGATACAATCCCCTTAGCTCTTGTACTAGTCGATCCACTTACTAGTACGTAGGTGCTGGCCTACTGAAATGCTTCAACCTTTACTCGTTCTCCAGCTGCTACTGGAAGGGAGCTACCACCCCCTTAGCTCTTGTACTAGTTGATGTACTAGTACGTAGGTGCCGACCTATAGAAGGCAACAACCTTCTCTTTCTTCCTCTAGGTACCACGTTTCATACATTTTCAAACTGGATACTCCTTAACCACAACACTATAATCTGAAGGCCACGTTTCATCCAATTTTCATACTGGACCCATCAATATCATTGAAGCACAAAACAATCAATACTAGCATCATCAATTTCTACATCACTGACACACTGAAACCCTGTCAACAACACAGTCACCAGAACACAAAGCAGACTATAGAAATCTGCAATAACAATCAAACCCAATTGCAACTTCAAACATCATACTTCATTATGTATACACTACTACGATGAATCAAACCCGCGTATATACGCGCTTTCATCAAAGCCAACCCGCGTACAGATCTATACATATTCAATCATGACTTTGTGGTTGTTTCAGACATCAGTCATACCCAGATCATAACATGCGTACAATAAAACATGCATTAATAATTCAGATCTAGTCTATCCATGATCAAACCATATAAAGATGATTCATTTCAAACCATTTGATCCCGATCTATCCTTAGATCTTATTCTCCATCAACCAGTGAGATCCCTCCTTAGCTGAGATCAAGCAATGCATCACAACCCATATCCTGCATATTGGATCTCATACTACATCAGATATTCAAGTCTTTTTCCATGCCTTTGCCTAATGATCTTCTTCTCCTTTTATAGTCTTAGGACTTACTCAATACCATGGTCCAAAATCATAACAAAACAATACCACGGACCCAATACTTGGGTTCAACTCTTTTGGATGCAATACCACAGACCAAAATCATAGGATCAAAAACTGTCGGACTAATACCATGAACCAACCATAAGATTTCCCATGTGCGTGCACTTTTCTCTGCATGAAAGTGCATGAAATTTTCTCTGTATGAAAGGAACTTTTCTCTGCATGAAAGTGTGTGAACTTTTCTCTGTATGAAAGGAACTTTTCTCTGCATGAAAGTGTGTGAACTTTTGCATGGGAGGAACTTTTATCTTCATGAAAGTGCGTGAACTTTTATCTGCACTATAATTTATCATCTGAGATGAGTGAGTTGCCATCAAGTACAACATATGTATCATAATTCCAACAATATCCCCCTTTAGACTCGATGGCAAAGCTAACTTGTCATACTGAGAATTGTCATCTAATTCCTTTGAGTTGCCTAGAATCCCATGCATTCTGTCACATCTGATATCTCTTTCGTAGATTCATCTAGATATATATAAGTGAGTTGATCTTCTACGAGTTGGTTTCCATCAAGTACAACACATGCATCATAATGCCAACAATCTCCCCCTTTGGACTTGATGGCAACAATACCAAATCACTCTCCCCCTTTGACATCAAGGGCAAAGGGCGGACCAAGATATTCTCTTCCTTTGCTGTCCATACTCCCCCTAAGTGCTTGCTAAAATTTCCTAATGAGCTCCCCCTTTATATATGCCAAGGTGTACCAATTTGTCCATGCTCCCCCTGATTACATGTTGAGTATCTGCACTGCTGAAGTGTGTTGTTCATGCTCCCCTTGACTGTAGGAAAGATCTGCAAAAAGATGTTCTACAAGAAGAACATGACTCTATCTTAAATGACCTTCCTATCACCGAAGACTCATACATACATCCATCTCTCAACCAAGTGAGGATATACAAATATTGACTCATCCACCCATCCAAGTGAGCTTACACCAGAGTTTTACTCATGATAAACAAGTACATTACATCATTCATCCCAGGCATAGTGGGGAAACCAAAATAGGCGGTTACATGACCTTGATAACAAAAGACATATATGACATAGAGACAAAATATCTAGAGCAAGACTATGAAATTTATCAATAACTAATATCATCAACATATGTCAATCACTATTCAGATCAACAACCATGTTCTCCTTCTGTTCTCCCTTTGCATGTGTTCTACTTCAAATCAACAACGGCTGAGTACTTGAACCAAAAGCTTCTAAGATAACGCCAACAATGCATTATCAGAAGTTTATATGCTCCCCCTGAACCTGTTTCAGATGGTCTCTGTCAGACCCATATCAGACTTCCTTCAACTAGAGTCTGTCCCCACTGATTTCGTTCAAAAAAACAATATACGTGACTACATCCACATAAACCTGCGTATATACGCGGATGTTCTTCATAAAACTCGCGTACAACCATTTCCAGATCAGCAACCTGTAAATGTCATGTAGCAAGGTATGTCTGCATATACATATCAACTCATCCTTTTGAAAGACATCATAGCCATCTCATCAACATCAAGATCTGCATGATCTTATATATCATCCATGTATCATCATTCGGGGACATTTGTATCAATCAACATATGTAAGTATCAATTTGTCCTTTTATCATCATCATGTCTCCAACAATGCAATTTTGAGTAATCATTCATGTATCCAGCATACTGTATATAGTACTATGTATCTTTAGCTCAAGATCATCAACCGTAGCAATCCTCATCCACATGAGAGCCAAGAACTATAGGAGACTTGCATCAACTATATTATATGATCTTTATGCATATGACGACAACAGCATATGATAGACTCATCATCAAGTAATGAAGATGTGTATACAAGCTTTTTACTTCTCCTTATCCTTATGAAGATCACCATGTAAGCACCATATATGCATTATCAGAGAATCAACCACAAATCTGATCTGAACATCAATTATGTAACCCCAAGAAACATGTGAGATTTTGTCATGGACAACTCATAACCATAGCAAGATATATCACTTAGCCATATAAGCATCATCACCAAGGACTACTAACCATAATGCCAACAATGCAGCATTAGAAGATTATCTGCTCCCCCGGAACCTGTGCCATCTTGTTTACTATCAAATCTGATCATGCATATATCAGCAGGAAGTATCAAGGCATTATCACCATCATGTTAGGATAAAAAACACTTCTAAACATCATACAAGTATCAAGGCATTTCCTCACATCATTAGCAGATTGTAACCATTTTTAAACAGAGCAAATGGACTGCATCATATCAGACCCTTTTTCCTGAGCCCTATCCCTACTGCTTTTCCTCAGACTGACATATACGCTACTACACAGTGGCCAACTCGCATATATACACGACTTCTATTTATGGAACTTGCGTATGAGATTCAGAACACTGCAGTTTTATATTTTCAGCTCCCCCTGAGTCTGTTATGTTTGTATTGTGCTATGTCTAAGTATATTGTGTTGTGCCACATCTTTCTGACTATACTTCCTTCTTCTTCCATATCTTCAAGCGTGATGAAGTTTTGTCCTTTTGATATGGTGCCCATACTTTATTCCTGCATTCCTTTGCTATATGTCCAAGCTTGTTACATGCATAACACCTTACATGTTTCATATTCCTTCTGTAGCAATCAACAGCTTTGTGACCAAACATGTTGCAAGAAAAACAGTATCCCTGAAAGTAATGTGATGATCATTCTGTGTGATGATCTTGAACCATTCTTCTTCTACATCTGGATGCAACATGTCCAAGATTATGACATACATAACATTCAACATTATTCATCAGAGGAGTAAAATATTTTATTTGAAGTATTTCTTTCCTTGGATGTTGATGGGGTTTTCCTCTCATCTCTTTGTTGAGCATTTCAGATTTCTCATTAGAGTTCCTTGCCTTTCCTTATGAGCTAGATTCATCTTCAGCAGATTCATAAAAACCAAGACCAGTTTTGATGGCAGGAGACCTTTGACTACTAAGAATATCATCCAAAATTTTAGTAATGTCTTGAAATCGTAAGAGCTTATCCTTTTCTTCTAATTTATTATTTACAATATTTACCTCAATCTGAAGATGCTCTTCCTTTTCACGATACTGCTTCTTTATGTTCTCCTCAGTTTTCCTTCCTTCTTCCAACTGATGTCTTAATTCAAGAACTTCATTCTCTTGTTTTTCAATAGCTTTGAGTAGTCCTTTATTCTGCTTCTTTGATTCTTCAAGATCTTCCTTTAGTGAGCGGATTGTAGCTTCAACCCTTTCATAATAACTGGATCGATCTCTGAGTTTCTTGATGATTGTGCTCCTTTCATTGACTTCATTCCTTGATGATGTCACTTCATCCTGCAACTTTTGACATTTTTCCTTGAATAACTTCCTTACCTTATTTCCCTCCTCTAGTTGAGCTTTTAGTTTGGTAGATTCTTCTTTGAAGGTACATTTCTTCTTGTTCAACAGATCTTGTTGATCTCTAATTTTGTCTGTAAGCCTTTTAAATTCTGCCTCTATTTGATATCTTTCTTGTTCACCCATAAGCGCAAATTCAGTTGTTTCGCTATCACTTTCATCATCTTGAAGAGGATAAATAGATGTATCACCAGAGGATAACAAATTCATACCTGATAGATCTTGTTCATCTTCATTCTGGAGTGATTCTGAACTTGATGTGCTTCTTCAACATATTCCCCAATCCATACACCCACTGTCATAGTTCTTCTGAGATGTCTTCTTCTTCTTAGGTGCTTTCTTCTTAAGCTTCTTTCCCATAGTTCCACGGACCTCCTTCAAGCGATCAAGCTTCTACCAAAAGGACCTGCTCTGAAACCAATTGTTGGAAATAATACTGAGGGGGGGGTGGGGGGGTGAATCAATATTATCAAATCAATAAAACTTTTTCATTTCCATAATTAGATACATATACACTACTTCAACGCAACTGTGTCTAATGCAACTAGCGTATATCCAGAATACTTATGATTCAATTAATCCATTAAATGTTGATCCTTAGTTAGTGCATCAAAACTTCTTTAACCATATGTATAGTAAGCAGGTGCAGTAAGATAGAACAGATCATCACACACAAGAAGCACACATGAACACCATGATATAAGGTGGAAACCCAATGTGGGTGAAAAACACCTTTTGCAAGTCGTCTCTATCTTCTTTTAATAAGAAGCTTCTTTTACAATAGTTTTGTACTGGTGCAGTCTTATACCAGTACGTAGGCTTCTACCTGCAGAAGGCTACAACCTTCTCTCGTTCTCCAGACTCTCCTGGGAGGGAGCTACAACCCCCTTAGCTCTTGTACTAGCCGATCCACTTACTAGTATGTAGGTGTTGGCCTACTGAAATTCTCCAACCTTTACTCGTTCTCCATCTGCTACTGGAAGGGAGCTACCACCCCCTTAGCTCTTGTAGTAGCTGATGTACTAGTACATAGGTACCGACCTACAGAAGGCAACAACCTTCTCTTTCTTCCTCCAGGTACCACGCTTCATACATTTTCAGACTAGATACTCCTGAAGTAAAACACTATAATCTGAAGGCCACTTTTCACCCAATTTTCATATTGGACCCATCAATATCATTGAAGCACAAAACAATCAATACTAGCATCATCAATTTCTGAATCACTGAAACCCTGTCAACGATACAGTCACCAGAACACAGAGCAGACTACAGAACTCTGCAATAACAATCAAACCCAACTGCAACTTCAAACATCATACTTCATTATGTATACGCTACTACGATGAATCAAACGTGCGTATATACACGCTTTCGCCAAAGCCAACCCGTGTACAGATCTATACATATTCAATCATGACTTTGTAGCTATTTCAGACATCAGTCATACCCAGATCATAACATGCGTACAATAAAGCATGCATCAATAATTCAAATCTAGTCTATCCATGATCAAACCATATAAAGATGATTCATTTCAAACCATTTGATCCTGAATCTATCCTTAGATCTTGTTCTCCATCAACCGGTGAGATCCCTCCTTAGCTCAGATCAAGCAATGCATCATAACGCATATCCTGCATACTGGATCTCATACTATATCAGATATTCAAGTCTTTTTCCATGCATTTGCCCAATGATTTTCTTCTCCTTTTATAGTCTTAGGCCTTACTCAATACCATGGTCGAAAACCATAACAAAACAATACCACGTACCCAATACTTGGGTTCAACTCTTTTGGATGCAATACCACGGACCAAAACCATAGGATCAAAAACTGTTGGACTAATACCATGAACCAACAACCATAAGATTTCCCTGTGTGTGCGCTTTTCCTCATGAAAGTGCGTGAAATTTTCTCTGCATGAAAGTGCCGTGAACTTTCTCCTGCATGAAAGTGCTGAAAATTTCCTGCTGAAAGGAACTTTTCTCTTCATGAAAGTGCGTGAACTTTTCTCTGCATGAAAGGAACTTTTCTCTGCATGAAAGTGCGTGAACTTTTCTCTGTATGAAAGGAACTTTTCTCTACATGAAATTGCATGAACTTTTCTCTGCATGAAAGCAACTTTTCTCTTCATGAAAGTGCGTGAACTTTTCTCTGCACTATAATTTATCATCTGAGATGAATGAGTTTCCATCAAGTACAACATATGTATCATAATGCAAACAATCTCCCCTTTTGGACTTGATGGCAAAGCTAACTTGTCATACTGAGAACTGTCATCTGATTCCTTTGAGTTGTCCGGCATCTCATGCATTCTGTCACATCTGATATCTCTTCTGTAGATTCATATAGATATATATAAGTGAGTTTATCTTCTACGAGTTGGTTTCCATCAAGTACAACACATGCATCATAATTCCAACACCGTTCACACCACCACGATCAGAACGACGAGATCTACACTCTAGCCCTAGTTCAAGCATAATCCAAACACTTTGAGTTTTGAGCTTTGTTGAGTCCTTCTTGTCCTGTGTGTGTCTTTGGAGCCACTTTGATCAAGGACCCATGCCACTATTGTGGTGAAAGGCATATCAATAAAAATCACCCTTGAAGTCATAAGGAGAATCACCACACTTCCTTTAGGGTTTCCTTGGAGAAAATAAGATAAGGGTAACAATACCCTTGCAAAGAAGAAAATCTTTTTGGAAGGGGAGGAGGAAATGGAGGGAAAAAATGGGGTTAGAAGAGAAATACTTCCATACCCTTGGAATAAGTTTAGCTACCACCTCATTAAATATATATCATGTGAAGGAATATACAGTGTGGTGTATGGATACCATTTCAGACTTCTCCAAGAACTAAGATTTGGAGCAAACACACCTCCTAAAAATAGACTAAGTATACCCTACTTTCTTCTTCAATAAATGATAGATATGAGCGTCAAAGTGCAAGAGGGAAAAGATCAAAAACTATCTTATCATGGGTTAATCAAACTTATCTTAGAAGATGCTCTACAAAACCTAAGACTCCTGATTACATAGACAAATTTCAAAGACATGCAGGCAGAGGGAGAAATTCAAGCAATTGAATATGACAAAAGTCCCACTACTAGTGAGAGGAATGAAGAAACAAAGGGAGAAAATGAAGAGGAAATAGACGAGGAAAAATATGAAGAAAAGGAATAGGAAAATGAAGAACAGACAGAAGAAGAAATAAAATAAGAAACAGATGAATAGAGTGAGCAACTGAAGGAAGAAGAGGAAGAGAAAGACAAGGATGAGAAGGAGAATGGAAAAGAGGAAACAAAAGGCAAGGAAGAACATCGGTCTATAGCTCAAGGCAAAGAAGGGGAATAATCACCAAGGATATCTCTAGAACCCACTGGGAAAGAGGCAACAACTGTTCTTACTGCCCTAAGTACACCTATCAAATCAAAAGGTAAGAGACAAAGACAAACCCCATTGTACTTTAGAACAAGAAAAAGCACGAGGATCAGGCAAGGAAAACCTCAAAAACCCACCAAAATTCCTATTGTCATTGAAGACTCACCAAAGCAGCAAGAAAAGATAGCTCCTCTTAAGAAAAATCAAGGAGAAGGATCATCAAGACAAGCCTCTCCCAAATCTCCCATCACTTATGTTAGGAGGCTTGTCACAAATTTTGCCTCATCAAAGGGAAAAGGACTCCTATAGGAGACACAGAAATACCTATAGTAAGTAGAGGCCATCCTACAGGGAACTCTGCTAAACCTATAGGAAACTCAGAAGATGGACCAAGAAGGTATCACTCAACAAGAAACAAAAAAGGAAGTCTCTAGAACTGAGAGAACCTAGTCCAAAACCAACCTCAACTCTTACTACAGGTTCATTGAAGGGGGTAGGGTCATCCCACAGAAGTTTGCAATCCCCTTATTCTTTTAGCTAGAGGAAGTAAGGGCAAGAATACACAGGTGGATGCAAATTGCCAAATCCAAATGACTGGAGGATGTAGGCCACATGGAGGATAAAGTAAAGGAGATGGGTAGATGCCTGAGCAGCATAAGGGATAGAGATGCAATTATGAAATCTCAGTTGGAAGAAAAGAATGCATGGCTAATGGGACATTTACAAGAAAGGGAAAGCCAGTTCGCACATATGGCCAGTTTATCCTTAGAGTAAATCCAGTGAAGGATGCCAACAAAGTCTTATGCCTTTTACCTTAAGGAAAAGTGGCTACAAATCCAAATTAAGACTTTAGCACAGAGAGACACTATGCCCTTCCAAGACTATAGACAATTTAGTGATATCTCTGATCATATCACCTTGGAATATAGAGCAAAAATGTCTGATTTTTACCTACACAACTTGGCCTTGACAGATTTGAATGTGTGGGATCCAAATTCCAAACTAGGGAACTTGCAATTGATTGCCTTAGCATCATGCATGAATCATGAGGAGGCAAGAGTTGCAGATATGAAGAAGGTAATGGAAAGAGAAGAGAAAGAACCCCTCATGATAAGAGCTAATAAATCAAATCTAATGGTTGTCATCAGCACCCACAACCTGATTACAAATGATCCTAAGCTTGTACCTAGGTACCTTTCTTCACAAAAGCAAGCAGAAACACACCTTGAAGACATGTTCAAGCTGTTAGGAGATGACAACATGCAATATTTCCAAAGGAGATGGAACACCTTGCCTTACAACCTGAAAATCAGAGAATACCATTCTCCTCAGAGAATGTGAGAGGCACTAAATAGAACACCCATGTACAAGCAAGCTCTACAAATACTCAAAGTCAATTGGGTTGGCTTGCGACTCAATTCACCACTGTTCTTAGGAATGTTGGAAGGAAGGAAAGAAGAGGAAGAAAGAAAGAGGTGGGAAAAGATAGAGAAGGCAGGATTAAATCCACAAGAAGAAGAAACTACAACAGAAGCATGGGATGTGAGGGAGGCCACTAGAGAAATGAAGGACATGGACATAGATTAAGTTACTCAGAGGATGAGAAACACTTTCAGTAGGGGGGTGATGATGAGCCTCATCATTGGGTAACTATATCGACCTTAATACACCTCCAAGCTTATCAAAGTCAACTCTTCTCATAATTCCTTACATATTTTAATTATATTTTTCTTAATGAGATGAGTAAAAGTAAGATGTTATGCCGAGTGGTCTAATGTGCATTGATTGTAGGTGTTTGAGAGCAAATCATGGAAATTTTGGCTAATTAAGGGTAGAAACACGAATGAGACAAGGACGAGAGATTATAGGAGATGGATCCTCCTCATTTAATCCTCACTCATTCGAATATTCCTCCATCAAATCACACTAAATCCAAGTTGCAAGTAGCCAAGTCATGAAGATCATGGGTAACCGAGCCATGAAGATCATCAGCAGTCGAGCCAGTGACCATTAAGATGTGCAACCAAGCTTCCCTAGATTTAAGGAAGTCATTGGAGAATTCAGTTGTATAAATAAGGAGGCCTAGAACCTCATTAGGATTCGATTTTTTTATGTAAGAGCACTAAGATTTTCGAGTTTAAGGCTTGCGGAAAAACATTGCTATGTACTTTTTCTGATATGATAATGAGAATGAGAATTTCCTTGATCCATGATCTGAGTTGAATTAGAGGGCTGAAGCTCTTAGTTTAGGGCCCAACCCTAGTAGAAAAGGATCCTCTTTTTATACTTGTATGCTTAGTTGATTTCATAGATTAATGGTTGAATCAGTTTTAGCATTAGTTCATTGCAAGTAGTTGTGAATTTGATTAGTTTGCTTCCATTTGTGCATTTCTTTAGTAATAGCTTAGAAAGATAAAGGAATACCAAAAAATATGGTAGCATGTGGATTTGGCCTCACTCCTCTCTTCAAGGACCATGGTTTGAGGACATAACTCCTATGTAGCCCCAAAAAGACATAATTTTGATTTCTTATGGAATTTAGGGTTTTCTGCTACTTAGGACAACATCTTTTTAGTTTTCAAGAATAGGATTCAATTATCATTTCTGATATCTTCATCCTTGTATTAGATCTCATAGTTTTTCACATTATTTTGCAAGTATTTCCATGCATGAACCTGGCAACTAGATGATAAAATTATGTTTTCTTAAGTTGATTGAAAATCTTTCTTGTCTGACATGATTCATGGATAAATGCTAGTGATTGATGCAGTGCAAGAGTTTCAATAGTGCAGGAAGATATCATGACCAACAACCCCAGCCTAACCTCATCCATCCATGATCACCAAAAGCCACTAAGTCCCTCAACCAATTCATCATTCCATAGGAACAACTTTCCAGGTTTGTTGAGCAAATCCAACCAGCTCACAAACTCTATTTTGAGCTCTGAAGAAGTCCTAGCCACTCCCTTGCCTTATTTCTCCCACCATTTACCTTCCCTAAGTCCCATACCACCTTCCAAATCACTCCTATTGCTCTCGATCGGATCATGTAGGAATACAGCAGATCCTATAGGACCATTAGGACATCTTGTAGGAAGCATTAGGACATCCTGTAGGATGACCTGTAGTGGCCTATTTTGAGGCTGATTTGTGAAAAAACATCCTGAAGGATAGGAGAAGACCCCTACTTGCCTCCCAAGCCATTTGACCTTTCACCACCATCTCTAACCCACCTGCCACATCACCAAGAAGATTCATCATTCATATTTTCACACAAAGAAAACGATGAAAAGGGAAAAAGGAGTTATTGTGTTCATTTATATGCATAGAAGTAGAGTGTTTGGTTATTTCAGATTACATGCCTAGGACAGGAGGATTACACAAACGTTAACTTAGAATTATTTTGAAGAAAATCCTCTTAGCAATTAGTTAGATTAATGGTGTGTTTAAGCATTTGATTTCAGTCTTTCCTTACTACAACAGACAATATTTCAGTTTCCCACATTAGTGCAAAATGCCCCTTTCCTCATTGGTAATCAAGCTTCTTCTGAATCAATAGAAGGTTGGTTTGAGAAACCATAATGGTCTACTTCCAGCTCAACAGTGAAAAAGAGAGGACCCATCTCATCCTCTTGTGTATACAACACTGCCACCTCTAAGTTTGTACGAACCCTGGGTTGATAAAGTAAAGTTGGTAGCCCCAAGAGTTGCAGCATTCTTGCTGCAATACTGGTGGTCATCAATAAGATCAATATATTAATGTTTTTATTTACGAGCTAAGGATTTAGAAAGATTGAAAATTATACGTCTATCCTCAGTTCCTATGTTACAATATTCCACCTCAACCTCAGTAGGTGGTATTTTAGGCTTATGAGCTACATCATTATGATCAAACAGTTCCTCTAGCGGGACTAAGCCTCTCAGGATCACATTATCTTTCATCTATAAAACTTCAAGATCTATTTTATGCTTGTCAACATTTTATTTGATTTGGTTTATGTACGCTTCCAATTTATCTTTGTCAAAAACCATTTTCTTCATCAATGTGCAGATTTGAAAATTCTTCTTTCATTTGCAGAAAATTGTCCACTTGTTTATCATTATCAAAAATTTGCCAATACATTATATTTTCTGGTACGGCTGTTTTTTTTAACCAAAATTATGAATGTGATCTTGACCTAGATCTTAATATTTTTCCACAATTTCCTCCTCTTCTGCATCGTTCTCCTAAAAATGTGGTCTGATTTGATGCTAGTCAGTTGGATTCCTTTGCTCTCTTTGCTTAATTTGAATTTGGTGCCTTTTGAAATTAGGATTTCTGATTTGGGTCCTCCCTGTGGTTATCTTGCAACAACTCTATCTCCCAGAGTCATTCTCTCCATCATCTTCTCCATGGTCTTCACCCAAGTGTCCAACTTAGCATCCGAGGATGTAGAAGTTTCTTCCTTGATAGTTACCTTATTTTCACTCTTGATCTTGTATTTCTTAGCCAGCAAGTTAGCTTCTACAATGACAACATTCTTTTGCATATCTTTTAAAGTAGTTGGGTTTCTCTCCATCAAACCCATCCGGATAGTGAAGTAGGGCCAATCCCGAGGGAGGATATATGTATACAGGGATGGAATTGTAAAATTTATTGAATCTGCTTGAGAAATTATGGTCTGCTCCTCCTGGAGCCCTCTTCAAATTTTCATACTCACCTAGTATTTGAAGATGATTCTTTTTGACTTCCCATTTAGTCAGAAAACTTCTTTCAATGTGTTGGAAACTAGTAATACTTGCAGCTAGCAAACATCTTCTTTCTAAGTAATTTCTCAGGGTCACTTACAACTTTAGGGGGATTAGGATCTGGATGTGATCTTATATGGATATTTCTAGAAGCCAAATTTCCAAGAAAACTAATTACAGCTAGGTCTAAACAAAAATTCTAGGTGAAAATTTTAGCCTGGTGATTCCTAACTCACTATCGCCCACAAGAACTAGGATTAAGATTCTAAAACAAAGGTTTTTCCAGGGAAAATTTAGCCTTTGGTTCCCTGGAAATGGTTCCACTATGTTAGCTCTCTGTAATTTTCTCTAGGCTGAGGAGAGAAACCCAGAGGCAACCACCAAACCACTTGTAAGCTATAATCTATCCCTTCTAGATTTAGATAGTGCTTTATATGTATAAGAAGTTCAATTACTCATATGTTAGGTTAGATATAGTGCTCAGAGGGATATCAATTTTAAAGTTTTTCTGGTAGGTGAGAAGATAGATCCATTGGGTAATACAGTTAGATAAGTTGATTCTTTTCCCATGAAAGGATGAAGAGAAAGAGGGATCTTCTATAGGGGCAAGGTAGGTAATATTTTTGGATTTTTTCAGTCAAATTTGTTGTAGGAGGGTGAGTAGAAGATAGGTGGAAAATGACATATAGAGCATCAAACAACAAGATGAATTCTAAATGTCATTCAAGTGGAACACATAAATGTTTAGAAAATTGAAACAAAGCACTTTTTGAAGTGAATTCTGAGACAAATCTTTGTTCAAATAAACAAGAAGACACATTTGAAAGAATTATTGATTACATAATATAGCTTTCAAAGCGAAGAAGCACATCTCCAA
This sequence comes from Pinus taeda, assembly GCA_000404065.3. Classification (NCBI taxonomy): domain Eukaryota; kingdom Viridiplantae; phylum Streptophyta; class Pinopsida; order Pinales; family Pinaceae; genus Pinus; species Pinus taeda. Next base: position 15,462 of record APFE030911569.1, on the reverse strand, counting down.
AGAAATTGACACGGGGATCCCTATAAAATTAGGCCTATGTCCTTTCATTCACTCGAAAATCAAGAAAATACAATACACATAGTGTTCTTTCTTCTCAAACCTGTCTAACCAACCCCTTTTAATGATGGTCCTTCATGACATTACACTGGATTTTTAGCAATAGACCTTTTTGACTCAAAACTTTACATGACACTCCATCCAAAATTACACCTCTTATTCACAACAAACCATAATGCTCATGAAAGCAAACTGACATTTACGAATTTTCTTCAAATGAATAGAAAGACTAAAATGACAAATATTTCTATAAAATATGACCCTAACAGAAGGTATTTTTTTCTTATGCTAAAAGTGATGAAAGTTGAGTGGATGATTCAATGTTGGCATCAACAAGTGTTGATCAACATATCTCTTATTGTTCCTTTCAACAACAAAGGAGGTGACAACATCGGTTGACTTGAAGAACGTAATTTGTTGTGAATTTTATTTATTTATTTAAGGTGTTCAAAATGGCTAATTATCTAGCATAATCTTATTTAAATGAATTAAGAAAGTTACCAAAGTTAAATTAAGTAAATTGGATGTCCAGACTACATATTTTCTTTGGAAGGAGAAAATATTTGGCCCATTGTGTTCACACTGCTACAAGGGCCTTATTTACTAATGATGGCGTTCATACAAAGCACTACATAGTATCTATCTACTTACTATTTAGGGAGTTTATAACTGTAACATTTTGTGGTAAGCATTGAAAATAAATGCCAATCATGCATCCAATAAGTGTATAGTCTCTTTATGCGAGTAAATTTAGTATATTGGATTCTTTGCTCTAATAACCTAAGTGACTTTACCACAGTTATAGTAGTTAATATTTTATCTATATTCCTTTTTATTCACATCTATAATCATCTTCCATGAGTAATGATGATTTTTTTAGCATTAAATAAATCTCAATTGCAAGAAAGGTGGTACCAAAGATGTTTTACCATTAACTTTTTACTTAAAATAATAAATGCATGGAAAAGAAAAAATATGCATGAATGAAGTTAGGGCTCTAGTTTTTCATTGTAATTGTTATTTACATGTAATTCAATGACTTGAATGTATAATCATAGTGATGTATTCTTATAATTTTTTTACTTGATAACAAGTGATTTTTGTACACGATGATTTTGTGAGGAACTATCTAACAAAGAATTTGGAATGGAGGCTTGAGGATGCTCTAATGGTGGCCGCTAGGGTTTAAGCGTTCTGTTACAGTTACAGGCTCTGTCCCTTGTTTGGCGTAGCAGCAGCTGGCCGTTTCTTCAGCTGCTTTCTATGTGCACTATCGTGTTTGAGTTTTCCAAGGAGCTGAGTCGATTGTGGGTCTGGAAGCAGTCTTCTCCCGCCTCGAAGCCCTGCTTCGTCAAGGTCAAGTGCTGACCGACTGCATGGAAGCAGAGGGGTCCAGAGGGGCCCCTACTTTTAAACAAATAGTTATGCAGAAGCAGAAGCAATATAGAAAGGAAGGGGTCAGGATCTCTGGGCTTGACAACAGCAAGCAACTTGGCAGAGGGAATAAGGAACAACCTCAAGGGAACACTGACAAGACAAAAGAAACAACGTATAGCGCAGGCACAGAGACAGAAAGCCTGACAGGGGCTAAAGACAAAAATCCTTTAATAATTAACTCACCAGGAAATGAGAAATGACAGGATGATGATGAGAGGAAGCAAATAGGTGACAGGCAAGGAAAGCCGGAAAAGGAGGGGGAACCTAGTTCAAACCCCAATAAATACACTTCATCCAGTGGAGCCTGCAAACCGAAAAAGACCAATAACCTAAGGGTAGTCATAACTGACCCAGAGATTCAGGCATACAGAGAGCATATGGCAGAACAAGCCATCATCTGCAAGTTTATGGGTATTTGGCCGTCTGAAAGAACTCTTTGTCATTGGATCAAACTGCAATGGAAGCCTCGAGGGGATGTCAAACTTCACCTTGGAGCCAAAGGTTTTTTTACTGTAGTCTTCTCCAACCTAGAAGATGAGGACAAAGTTTTTGAAGGAGGTCCTTATTTTTTGGCTTCAGCAGGTCTGTATATGAGACCATGGAAACCAAATTTTGCCCCGGAGAAGGAGTCTTTCACCCAAGTCCCAATCTGGATCCGCTTATTCTCTCTTCCAATAGACTACTGGGGTCTGAATGCACTGAAACAAATTGGTGACAAGTTGGGAACATTCATCAAAGCCTCTGAAGCTACTCTCCAAAAGAGATACACTTCCTGTGCCAGAATATGTGTTGAAATGGACGTCTCTAGGGCACTACATGAAGGACTCTGGTTGGAATATAGAGACGAGGATTATTTTCAGGATATCGATTATGAGCAGATTCCCTTCCGCTGCCGCAAATTCCACGAACATGGGCATTTGATAAGGGACTGCCCAATGATCAGGAAGGAACAAGAGACCGAATCAACTCAAGCCCACAAAGATGCAGAAGCCTTTATCAAACCCAAATCCAGACAGAGAGAAAACAGACGAAAGAGTCTCAAAGGAAACATGGAGAGGAACAACCACAACAATCCTTTTGTGATCTTAGACCCTGAAACTGACTCGGAGGATAAGCACAAAACCCTAACATCAGGAGCAGAGAATGAGGAAAAAGAAACACCAATAGGGGAAGATACGCATGTAGGGGACATCAATAATGAGGTACAAATGCAGGAGAGAACAGAGGATACTGAGGAAGAAACTGATATGTTGACCAGTGATGGCGACAGCGAAGATCAAGATTGGGAAAACGCGTTAACCAGAGAAGGTTTGAACCCACCAGCAATTGCTGAGAACTGGAAATCCCAAGGTATAGAGAACACATCGGAGGAAGAAGTCAGGATAGTAAATGACCTCTTCATAGCAAGGAAAAAAGCAGAACTAGAAAGGCAGAACAAGAAGCTAGGTGTGGCGAAAGGCAACAACTCACACACAAAAAGTCCTTTATGGAGAACATCCAGTTCAAAACAAAAGAAAAGAAGAGGTCGGAAAACAAGTGGTGAAGCACTACAGGAACTAGGCATGATCATGATAAACTCAGGAAAGATGAAGGCGCTAAGCGCCTTCCAATCCTTCCAATAAAACTCAGTTAAATATGAAGATAATCTCATGGAATGCCAGAGGGCTCAATAGCCAGGCGAAACACAGGATCTTAAAGCGGAAAATCCAAAAGTATAAACCGGAAATCATGTTTTTACAGGAAACTAAATGCAGTAGCCCCAATATCAGCAATCTTTATAGAAAACTTGGAAAACATATGGAAGTTCTAGAGAATGAGAGTCAAGGAAGAGAAGGAGGCCTTGCAACCATGTGGGACTCAAAGGAAGTCCAGATGTTATCGGCGGAAGCTAACAAGCACTACATGGCGGTGGAGTTCCAACCCATAGGTAACTCTGGTTCCTTCCTCTGTATAAATATATATAGTCCTCAGAAACTAAAAGAAAAGATAATATTTTTAGAAGCATTAACTAGACTTATCAGAAGACATCCTAGATCTAAGTGCATTTTGGGGGGCGACTTCAATATGATAACCACCCTTTTGGAAAAAAAGGAGGTCTTAGGAAACTAAACAGAGATGCGGAAGCTTTCACAAACTTCATTGAAACTGTCAAACTTGTAGATATCTACCCCAAAAGTGGCCTTTACACCTGGAACAACAGAAGGGGGGGTGACAGACTAATAGCTTCTCGCTTGGATAGATTCTTAATCTCAAAAAGCGTCATAATGGATGGCATAACAACGGAATCATATATCCTTCCCAGTGGGGGATCGGATCATTGGCCAATCTCGCTCATTGTTGAAGTTCTGGGTACCCTGAGGAACAAAACCTTCCAGTTTGAGAAATTCTGGTTAGACCACCCCAAGTTCCTTAAGATGGTAAAGAAATGGTGGTTAGAACCTTTGGAGGTCAGCAGATCCAAGATGTTCAATCTACAAAAGAAGCTAAAAACAACTAAACAAAAGATAAAAGATTGGAACAAAACGGTCTTCGGAAATATATTCCAGGAGAAGGCCATTCTCAAGAACAAACTGGAACAGATCCACAAAGATGGTGTAGCAGGCAACTACAGTGTCGAGGCTATGGAATAGGAAAAAGCTCTTTCTCAGCAATGGCATAAACGGTGCTCTCAAGAAGAGACTCTTTGGAGACAGAAATCGAGAATTCAATGGTTAAAAGAGGGAGAGCTGAATACTAAATTTTTCCACAGGTCGGCTCTAGACCATAGAAGTAACAATCTAATTCTCGAACTGAAAAACAATGCAGGGGAGATTCTAAAAAATGACAACGACATATCTGCTCTGCTCTCGGACCATTTTAAATCAATTGCTCAGGAACCTCCCATAAACAAAGAGGAAGCCATCAAGGAATTAACAGCTGCTATCCCTAAGACTATTACCTCAGATCAGAACTGGGCCCTATGTAGGGAAATATCCTTGGAAGAGGTGGAGGAAGCGATTAGGAGCATGCCTAATGATAAAGCTCCAGGTCCAGATGGCTTCACCATCAATTTCTACAAGGCCTGCTGGAGCATCATCAAATAGGAAGTTTGGGAGGTAGTGGAGGACTCCAGACGTTCAGGGACCATTCTAAAATCCCTTAACTCCACCTTTCTAGCACTCATACCCAAGGTTGAAGAAGCCAAGACACCTAATAAATTCAGACCCATTGCATTATGTAATTTAATCTACAAGATTATTTCAAAAGTCATAGCAAACATACAAAAGACGATTCTCCCTGGCATAATCTCAGAAGAGCAATCGGGCTACGTTGAGGGTAGACAAATTCTCGATAACATCTTATTAGCACAGGAGATGATTCATTCACTTCATTCAAGGAAAGAAGTGGGCATGCTTATGCAATTCGATCTTTCAAAAGCTTATGATAAAGTCAGCTGGAAATACCTTGAAGCTGTTCTAGGAGCTTTTGGCTTCTGCAGGACCTGGATCAAGTGGATACTGGCTCTCATAAAATCTCCTAGATACTCCATCCTTGTCAATGGTGCTCCATCTATCCCTTTCACTCCTTCGAGGGGGATAAGACAAGGGGATCCCTTATCCCCTTTTCTCTTCGTAATCTTGATGGAAGGCCTCAGTCGAACCATAGCCAAGAAGAAAGCGGAAGGGACAATAAAAGGTCTACAGCCTATAAGATCGCTTCCTGCCACTACTCATCAATAGTTTGTCGACGACACCATGTTACATGGATCTCCCACTGTGAAGGAGGCGGTAGCTTACAGAGCTATCCTGGATCTCTTCAGCTAGGCCTCTGGCATGGAAATTAACTTTTCTAAGTTCACTATTTTCTTTTTCAACACTCACCCGGCAGTTCAAACTCACTTATCCCAGCTGCTAGGTTTTAGGATTGGCTCCCTCCCTTCGAGATACTTGGGAGCTCCTCTGACTCTCAGACCCTGGCAAAAAGGGCATTGGGAGAAAGTACTTGCCAATATGAAGAAAAGATGCTCGCATTGGACGAACAGAGCCCTCAACCTGGCGGGCAGACTCATCCTAACCAAAACCATCCTTCAGACCATCCCGCAATACCTTCTCTCTATGCTTCCTGCCCCCAAAGGCATTCTGCAGCAAATGAGAAATATTCAGCGATCCTTTCTATGGAGCGGAAATGGGGATAAGAAAAAGTGGGCTTTGGTGGCTTGGAATAAACTCTGCATGCCGAAATCTAGGGGGGGATTGAATCTAGTTGATCCAGGGGTGGTCAACCGGACTTGTGGAGCTAAGATATGGTGGAAATGGATTGAGAATCCAACCTTACCATGGGCTCGACATTGGAAAGAAAAATATGTTCCAAACTGTGACACTCAGGAACTCATCAGACTACAGGAAACCCCGGAAGGCTCACCCATATGGAATCATGCCAAACGTAACAAGAACCTAGTTCAGGAGAACAGCTTTTGGGAGATTCGTAACGGCAGGCTAGCCCTGTTCTGGGAAGATGCTTGGCAGCAGCTCCCCAAACTCGATTCTCCAGAACTAACAACCATAAAGCAAACATGTCAAACTCAGGGTAGATACAGAGTCAGTCAATACTAGAATCAAAACAATACAGATGCTAATTGGAGGGAATGGATAAACTTAAATCCTGGGAATATAGAGGTAAACAACCATACTAATCAGCATTTCAATGAGCGCATCCTAAAAAGAAATATTAGGAAAACTGAAGAGGATGACAAACTAAGGTGGGGTCTTACAGGCAATGGTAACTTCTCATTAAAAGAGGCCAGGAACATAATAGAAAAGGAAGAACAGGCAGAGGTTATGCCATGGTGCAGCAAGGTATGGGACAGCCTTCTATGGCCGAAGATCAGAACTTTCCTCTGGCTACTGATGAGAAATAAGACTCTAACTTGGCACAATCTGTGCAAGAAAGGTTTTGAGGGACCCTTGAGATGCCCTATGTGTTTTGTGGAAGAGGAATCCCTGAACCACCTTTTCAACACCTGTGAATGGGCCTGTCAATTATGGAGTTGGATGGAAGGGATCCTTAGCCGTTTTGATCGAAATAGAGATTCTATTCACAGCATTGTTCTGGATTGGAAGAAAAACTTCTCTAGCATACAAAGAGTCAATAGCATATGGAAGTTGGTACCAGGGTTTTTACTTTGGTCTATCTAGAAGGAGCGCAACCGCAGAATTTTCTAAGATGAACACAGGAACATTGATTTCTCTAAAGACAACATAATTACCAATATTCAGCAGTTAATTCAAACCAAATGTAAAGATGAAAGCAACGAAAGGCCGACAACACAGGACTTATGTATTTTGAAAAGCTTCCAGCTGGAAGGAACCAGCAATATTACTGTTCCGAGACATAGGATGCAGCCACCCTCACAGAACGATAAATGGCAATGCCCACCGGAAGGAGGTTTAAAATTGAATTTTGACGGGGCTTCGAGAGGCAACCCTGGCATGGCTAGAATTGGAGGTGTCTTACGCAACCAGCATGGAGAAATTCTCCATATCTACTATAAAGCGCTCGGGGAAAGAACGAATAATGAAATGGAATTCGTAGCTCTGGAACATGGTCTAAGAATTGCAAAATCCAGATGCCTCTATAACATTATTCTGGAAGGAGATTCCTCACTGGTCATTTCCACAGCTTAAAAATTGCAGCGGGGTACAAAAGCAAACAAAGCTACTAAGCATTGGTGGCTAGCCAAAGTTACAGAAAGCATTGTAGAACTCATGGCTGGCATGCAAGGTCTAGTCTTCCATGCGGTTAGACGTTGGGCAAACGGGCTGGCAGATTACCTGGCGAACTGTGGAGTAGACAATCAGGAAAGGGGATGGGACAACTGTTGGGAGGAGGTGAACTGTCCGAATTTGAAAATTCGATGCGCACAGCTGGCGCAGCAAGACTTAAACGACACCGACCGGGCCTGACCGGCAACGGTATATTTGTCCGGTACCGTAAAAAGGAAATTTCGGGCAACGACCGAGTTTATTATCACAAAAGCGGGACGATTGGATAGATGTGGCGGTGGTCTTCAGTGCGAGGAAGAGCCAAACATGGGAACCATCAACATGGTTCATGCCACGAGGAAATCCGTAAAGACCGTTTGGGGAGAAAGGACATTCACCTCAAACCTGATAGGAAGGCAATCAGAAACATTTATGCGCCTACAGGAGAAGGACCTGAGAGGCGTGTGAACACCCTCTGCATTAATTACAATAGTACCACTTCTCTGGTTCGGAAGGAAGGGCATTCTCTGCAGAATTCTATGGCTAAAGGCTATTTAACCAGGGGTTCGGGCTCGGCTTCCTCCATATCAGTCCTCAGCTCGGCCAGCAACCACTGCCAGCCTGTTACTGAAAGGACTTACCGTGAGATGTTCAGGGGGAACAGTATGGATGCGGGTAGCTGTAGATGCGCGACGGCTAACCGAGATCTGCGTAGTGCGCAGAATATGTATGAAACTCGAGCCTCAACGAGGAGCAAACGCAAAATCGCTGAGTTGGAGGCTGAAGTTAAACAGGAAGAAGCGCATAAGCAGGGGAGAGTAGCAGTGGATGAAGTTGATTGGCTGAGTGACCCGGGCACACCCGCCAAAAGAGCAACTCAATTTACTCGCACTAAGGCGGAAAGCTGGAGGATAAAGACTCTCCTGGCGAAAGCCCTAGAGATGAAGGAAGATGGGAAGCAGCGCATCAGGAAGGAGCACCCTGCTCCAGATAATCAGCCAGGTAATCCCCCCGCTAGCCATGAGCCTTTGGAGCGTAGAATCTCCGCTGTTCAGGAAGGGGTGGAGGTGGTTAACAAGAAATTGACCCTGCTCATCAGATTGCTCAGGCAGACTTTGAGCCTGGACCCCTTGGTGCAGGAGCAAAGGATGAAGGAGGCCCAGGACCTCCACTCCATGCAAGAACTGCAAGCCAAAATTGACAGACACATCTTGGATGTGGGTTTGGACACTGCTAGCAGGATGAGTGGCTTCCCGCGCCCTGGCGGGATCCCCTAGTCCTCTGTTTCTCTCTGTTTGGTTTTGTCTGCTTCGGCTCCACGCCTGTCCTTCTGGTCTATCTCTTGACTCTTTGTGTTATGTATCGGCTTCGGCCCTATGCTTAGTTCATACGTTTCGGCCCTATGCTTGTTTTGTGTCAAATGTCCAAATTTTGACAGTGTCATGACGCTATATCTCTTTGTTCATAAGCTAGCCGCCCTGCGTGGTGTGCAGTCTGGTTTTGAAAGGCCCGCATGGTGGCTATTTTGGTATTGGAAGCCCAATGCCGGTTCACAGCGAGGTTGTAATGGCTATCTCAGGTTTCTGTCTGCCTCAGCAGACTTTTTGTAAAATATTTTCTTCTTTAATACATATACAACTGACTTACAAAAAAAAAGTGATTTTTGTACACATGACATGATCTATGTGTATATTATTAGTAATTTTATATGTTATAAATATTTGATATATGGTCTTATGTCAACATATACCTATATTCATGGTCTTTTAATCATTAAACTTCTACTTTACAAGTTTAAACTATCTTTACAAATTTGTCATCCAAACATTAAATGATTAGTGCTTAATTAATAAACTTGCTTTACATAACCCTATATACTATATATAATATCCATAACACCATAAATTAATCAGTCATTAACCAAAATAATGAGAATTATGGTATTTAATAGAAATATTATTCTACATGCACCAAGCAGTGTTAGAACATTCACATTCAAAATTTTGAATTAAAATGTTCATATCCAAAAAAGTCACGAAAAATGGTAATAATTTTGATTGAAGCTATATTTTCAATATGAACCATAAAGCTAACTATTAAAAAAAATACACACTAAAACTTTATAATAATAATAATTTTTTCTCATATTTTAAAATACATAATTTTCACTTCCCTATTTTATATATAAATATTTTTTTCACTTCAAATAATTGTTATTTATAATTGTTTTTAAGATTGACGTGACACAAGCTCATAAACACTTCATAATAATAGCCATATCTAAAGTGTCATGAACACGTTTTTAAAATCAATTACCTTTGATATAGGTTAGCATTGACTTTACAACAATGCTATAATCGTTATCCTCGTGTCTAGTTTAACATTTAGATTATAATTGTGAATTTTGTTATTCATTTTATTCAAAATTATTGATAAATATATTATAACTTTATATAATTTAAAAACCTAATAGATATGTTATAACTTTATATAATTTAAAAATCTAACTATTTTGTAATTAGTATTTGCACTAAGTGCAAAGCAACACCAATAAGATATGCAGACTCTGAGTTCATCTTTATTTGAGTTAAAAAAGAGCTTATTAGATATCGAAGGTTTTAGTATAAGACGTTTTAACAGGATAGTTGTTACAAATATACGTTTTAACATGATAGTTGTTACAAATATGTGATATTGGAAAGTTGCGACACAACGAAGGCGAAATCACATGAAAGCATTATAAGAAAATGAATTGCATCCACATATGATATCAGTGATCGATGATTATTAGAGATGAAACTATATGAAAGTTGATATCGGAAATCAGAGGTCCTATGCTATCAGAAATTGGTAGTCGAGGGTCCAAGCTATGTACTTTATCTTTGCAATTGAGGCAGAGTGACCACATTTCAAAAACGTAGATAGGCAAGTTGTGATATGCGATGAAATCGTTGGTATGGACCGCTAGTGTTAATGTGTCGGGATGGGCAATAAAAAATTGACAAAGGATTTGTCTTCAAAACCAAAGAAACTGGAGCCTTTTCTCTCTCTTCCCACTGGGATGCGTGGTAGCAAAAGACTAGATCTAATAAGAGACACATGCCAAACATTGATTGGATGTGTTAAGGGACATGTGGTAGCCAGTAATTGTTTGCGAGAAGTGACACGTGGAGGCTAACGTCATCATGGCATGCCAACACAGTTGACACGTGGCAAGCTGATTCGATAGTTTCAAGGCTCAGAATAGGCCAAAAAAGGGTAAAACGTGGCATTACTCACACGGTGACATATGGCAGATGCATGGCAGCAATGGTGTCATGGATGGGAGATCAATGATCGAAGGTTGATCCGTACTGTGTATCTAAGTGAAACCTCTTATTAAAGGGCTCTGATATGGGGGCTAGATTGTGGTCACGTGAAGAGTCACAGGACTAAGGGCCAAATGTAGAAGGTGATCAACGAATTGACATGCCATGCACCAAGGTTACACCTCTGATTGGAAATGGCCGATAGAGAGGGCTTCGATTTGTGGGCTAGCACCATGGTCACAAAGAGTTCAAAGGAATCAAGGGCTATTGGCATATCACAATCGGAGATCGGTGGATCTAAGTGAAGGTTTCATTCCAAAGTTGTAATGAAGGGCAGATGCGATTTTATATTAAAGATTTTCTGATAAAATTAATTGGGTCCGAAGATAGACAAGATCGCAAGTTTTTGTAGGAAAACCATCTAATTTCTTTGATACCAATCTCCAGTAAAGTTGATGTGTAGGGATATCGAAAGAGTCAGCTGCGATATATCTATAGAGTGCAGTTGATTATTAAATCAACGAAGGTTTCATTCCAAAATCTGAGATGAAGGGAAGATGTGATTTTATGTTAAAGATGTTATGATAAAATTAATCGGGTCCAGAGATAGACAAGATGACAATTTTGGGTAGGAAAACCATATTATTTCTATGATAAAGATCAATTGTATCAAAGGCCATGTGGATGCACGTTCTGTCAATTAATGGCGAAATGAAGTGAATTTATGGTTTTTGATATTCTAAATGCTTTCATTAATACTAACAATTCCTAAATATTTCACTCATAAAAGTATTGGATTCATGCATAATTAGTCATTTTCTCTAAGTGTAGGCACTGGTCATTCTTATGTTTTTTCCTCGCAAGCTAGTCCCGATAAACAAAATTCACGAGAAATGTTTCAACTAGCTAAATCCAGAAGGAAAATTCTCATTCAACAATAGCTAGTTGCTCCTCCTCATGAGGTCACAGAAATTCCTGGGTTATTTTCCAACACGACATGCACCCCTGATGTCAGGGTCGCTAGCTGGGAGGCCATGTATAAGCTTTTTGAAGATGAAGGACCAAAAGTCACACGAAAAATAGTCATAGCAGAGGATATGGTTTCTGTTTCATAAAGTACATACAATGATGTGGCCAATTCTTTTCTCCATAGAATTGGAACTTAGCCAAACATATTGCCTTATATGGATATGATCAAATGGTTCATTGATCATATGAACATCGCATATAGGAAATTCATGACCAAGAGACAGACAATCATCGACTCTTTCACTAGGAAAGGTTTGTCTGCAATGTACCACCTCCCACCAGCTCAGAAGAAATATGATAAAGACTTCATTTAGAAGTTCATGCAGGAAAATGAACACCAATCTGAGTTCATTTTTGGATGGAGAAGAGACCCAAGCAAGCATAAGCGGGAGGACAAGGGTATGTATGTTATAGCCTCTATTGATGCCCCCTATCATTATGTTGTTGAAATCATGGGTACATTGTTTGCCTATGTCAATACCCAAAAGTTTTCAGACCATTATGTACCACTAATTAAAGATGCCTCTAATAGTTATGTAATGGACTGGGGAACTATTCTGTCTAATAACTTAAGCAACAGAATCCTAGAATATAGGAAAATGCATAATTTCTCTGAAACTATTATTGTCCCATTGTACGTGAGTGTCACTTCAGATGTCCTATCCACGGGATGGAAATGTACTATTGAAGACCCTTTGCCTATTCACATTTACCATAATATCCTATGGGAGTCAAAACACTGACCCCATTTTTACGAGATTAGCTATCGTGTCATCCTTCCTATTTACTAGTTTGTTTTCAATGAGAAATTCCCTAGAATCTCTGTTGAAGGAAACAATGACCTCTTATTAGTTGGAACATTATTTGGGGAGGAATCATTTACCTATGTTCGAGTTTTTGGAAGCCTTGCACAACCTCATGTGTTTCCCCTGTATGTCCCCGACAAGCTCCTAGCCCAGGAAATAACCCAACAAACTCTGGGAAATTACTTGCCTAAGGTCATGAGAGAAAGCAAGAAGACAATGTGGCATGTTTTTCCATTTCGGTGTGGATTCTATTCATTAGAGAATTTCAAACATGATACTAAGGAGATGGAGGAAATCCAACTGATGAACTTTCCAACCATTCCAAATAGGTAGTACGATCAGATTAATACTACCAAAAATATTACAACACAAGCAAAGATCAAAAAATTTACAAACGAGCCTGATAAATTTGATGATTTCTTTCAATCAGCCTCAAATTATCCACAGGATGAAAAAGAAGAAGCAGAATGGCTCAGCCCAAAGGAACTAGTGCAATTTCATCAATACAAGGTTAAAAGAATTTCCCATTTGCCTAGTGAAATTATGAATCTAAATTAGAAGAACACGAAATGAGAAACAAGAACGAGCACGTCTCAAAGTTAAGATGTAGTTCATGTAACTGAAACATCAAGAACTAGTGAATCAAAGGAAGAGAAGGTAATGACAAAAGAAGGTCTGGATGTGATCTAGGATCAATTTATTAAATTGACTGACCCTAAAAACAACAAACTCTGTCGCAGACACAGATTGCTCATACTCATGTAATCACTGAGAAGACCTTGTTCACGGTTGAGGCTTCTAAAGAAAATATGGACACTGATGATCTCAAAATCATCCCAGTTTTTCTGACCTCTAAGAGCATTCTAAATATTGAGAAGATTCCTCCTCTGGACATATTTTACAGTCCAAAACATAGAGCAGTAGTTAACAGAAAAAGAAAGAGGAGAAGGACATAACAAGGGCAAGCTTTGGTCCCTACAAATACCTCCTTTCAAGTACTGTGGAAAGATGTCCAAGTGACCCCTACTGAAGATCTTGGGAGACTATCACAATATGCAAGAGCCTATGCTAGTGCAACAATTTGCAAAGCCACAGGAGTGCAACAAATCCTAAGGGAGAAAGATGATAGAATAAGGCACCTTCAACAAAATTTAGAAAATGAAAAGAAAGGAATCATCCAACAATGGCAAGCTAAATTTGCACAATTTAAAACTAGTTTCAATGGGCTAAAGATTCAATACGAATCTGACATGAAGAGTAGGGATGCCCATATATAGGAGCTAGAGCACAGTATTGAACAACTGAAGGTTAATCCTGAGATGACAGAATTCGTGAAAGAAGTAGGGGAGCTGAATAACCTCCTTCCTCATCAGCAGGTTCTATTTTTCCAAAAGTTAGCCATTATCGAAGAGATGTGCCAATCAATTGATGCACTTGTGAATCAACTATCCCATATGAGGACATATAGCTAGGAAGTTGAAGAGAAAATATACGATTTCATTGACTAGCAGAACAACTTTGAGGGCCAATTAGCAAATTTCCCCAAAATATAAGTATCTCATAAAGAGGTTGTCTTTCAAGAATGGGAGACAAGGCTTAAAAATGTAGAGATGGAAATCTATAGTGACAGGGACATATCTAGAAATGTTATTGAATCAATCAATGATGGCCTATTGCAGGAAAATGTAATCTCGGAGTGCCTAGAAGATATGTTTACCGATGTTAAAATATTGACAAAATCTTGGCAAGAATCATCAAAGAAGAAGGTTGAGCGGATAAAAGCTCTATCAAAGATTGACTTGGAATGCCATTGGCATTTCCTAGTCAAACCACATGGGAAATGGTTGATGTTAAGGTGTCTTCTAAATACAACCAATCAGGTGTTGTTTGTTGGGTTGTGTTATACTCTTTCCACGAATAGCCTCCCTAGTGAACCGGGGGGTTAGAGGGGGGGCGAAGCCCCCTCTTTGTTGTGCCGATTGCACAGCGGGGGGGTCACAGGGGGGCGGCATCCCCCCTATCCAAGGGGTTTGAGGGGGTTTGGTAGCCCCACTCTATGGGGTCTAGGGAAATGGCCCGAGGAAACTTTTTTTTGGACCCTATATTAAGTTGGGCGGACCTACCTATGGTTTTGTGCATGGTTTTTGCACATGGTTTTGGATGCGATGATTTTCGGTCGATGGTATTGGATGCTTCAGCATGTATAAATATGTATTGTAACATTGAAATAAACATAATGAAAAATCAAGTTGGTAGCCCCGGTTTTGGGATCCATGGGAAAATCTCTGTGTATGTGTTATTCTCTCGCATTGTTTATTTTCTATTCTTAGAATTCGTCTGCAGGTAATTTATGTATGGGGTTAAAACCTAAATTTGGTATTGTGGTTGTTTGGCTTCAAGGGGAGGCCTTTGTTGCGAGGGGTTTCACTCGGGACTATGGTAAACCCTGTTTAGTGCGAGATCTACGGGATCGATTCTAGTGGGGAAAGAAGATGGTGAGTAGTGGAAAGATAGGGATCGAGAAATTTAATGGTCAAATTTTTGAGTTGTGGAAACTCAAAATGGAAGATCTGTTAGTGGACAAAGATCAGTGGATCGCAGTAGATCCAAGTACTAAACCAATGAGAGTGTCTGATGAAGAATGGAAGAAGTTGGATCAGAAGGAAAAGAGCACAATATGATTGTGTGTCTTAGATTCAGTATTGCTAAATGTATCAAGGGAAGCTACGACAAAGGCTTTGTGGGACAAGTTAGGGACTTTGTACCAATCTAAGTCTCTGGTGAATAAACTGTTTCTACAAAAAAAGTTGTATAACATAAGGATGAAATATGGAGACTCAGTGTTAGAGAATCTGAACGCATTTAACACTATGGTAAGTTAGTTATTATTTGTTGATATTAAAATTTCAGATGAAGATAAGTGCATTAGTTTGTTTTGTTCTCTACCAGATTCGTGGGATAGTTTGGTTATTGTAATAGGTAGCAATGCAACTGCCTTGCAGTTTGATGAAATAGTCTCATCCTTGCTGATGGAGGAGATGAGACAGAAAAATACAGAGAGGCAGAATGGTGATGCCTTGTCTG